>CAUYMX010056389.1:0-16681 GCA_963573855.1 Lepilemur septentrionalis | reverse complement strand
CACTAGGAGACAGACATCGGCCACTGTTTAGTTACAATTAAGGGAGATGCCGTAAAATGAAGAACAGAGCTAAGAGGGCAAATCCCAGGGGACCCTAAGGGGAGACTGTCAGCAAATTCACCAGGAAGCTGCAGAATCCTGAGTTGTCTGAAATGTTTGTAGCAAATCCACATGTCACTCTGGTGAGCAAAGGCCTTGACAAGTCAAGAGCTCGCACACATTCCTGCTCTCAATTCATACACGGTCCAGGCTCTAGCACACTCCCCGGTGGACAGCAGTCATGCATGAATCATCTCCAGGACCCGCTCAAACGGGTCTCGGAACAGTGGCACAGCTCAGTCTGCACTGCTCTCTCACGCCATGTTGCAGCACACTATAGTAGTTAAGAGTGTGCACTGTGCAACCAGACTGCCTGGGTTTGAATCCCAGCCCTGCCACTCTGACCTATAACCTTGAGCAAGTTAGCAAATCTCTCTGGATCTCAGTTCCCCACTTTGCAACATGGGGAAAAAATATACGTCATAGGGTTATGAAATTAAACGAGTTGACATATGGAAAGTACTTTTAGAACAATCCTTGCTATATGTAAAGTTAGCTGTTACTATTTCACCTTCATAAGGCCCAAGAGGCAGGGCAGGCCAACCATCCCCATTTAACGTAGGAAACTGAAGCAGAGGAGGAGGAGTCACTGGTTGGTTATGAGGCTAGCTGGAGTCCACAGCTCTCCCCACCACACCGAGGGACTTAACAATTCAGAAGCATTTGATGAAGAATCTTGACATTTGAGCACCTACTATATACTAGATACTGGCTACCACTTCCGGTGCCTGAAAGAAGCAAGATCGCAGGTTCTCAAACTCATCACCTTGGTCTTGAACAGCCCCCAACTTCAGCATCTTTCACTTCATCCATCAGGAAACTGGGTTGACAGAACAAGCTTTTATTAAGCACCTACTGTGGACCCAGCCCACTATGCCACAAGGAAGACAGGACTGGTCAAACTCATGGTAGGGCCTGGCATACGTGCCAGAGAAGGCAAGAGTTACTCAGCAGAAGTAATTAAGGAACGAGGGAGGGGCAGGTACCACTAATTGCTGAGTGCTGGTGGAGCTAACAAGAGGTAGAGGAATCCGGCCAAGCCAGTCAATGATGTAATCAGGGAGAACTTCATGGAGCAAGTGGGATTCAAAGTGGGACTTTAAAGATTATTTCCTGGGATGATCAATTTTATAATGTCAACCTCACTGGGCCACAGGGTGCCCAGATATTTGGCCAAACATAACCCTGAGTGTGTCCGTGAAGGGATTTCTGGATGCCATTAACATTTGAATTGGTAGACCGAGTGAAGCAGACTGCCCTCTCTACTGTGGGTGGGCCTCATCTAATCAGTTGAAGGCCTGAGTAGAACAGAAGGGCTGGGTAAGGGGGAACTCTGCCTGCCTGAGCTGGGACACTGGTATTCTTTTTCCTCCTGCTTTCAGACCCAAACTGAAACATTAGCTCTTTCTGAGTCTCAAGTCTACTGGCTTTTGCAACTTATACCACTGGCTCACAGATCTTTAAGACTCAGACCAGAACTACAACATCAGCTTTCCTCGGTCTCCAGCTTGCCAACCCATCCTGCAGATCTCGGGACTTGTCAGCCTCCATAATTGTGTGAGCCAACCCCATAACAGACAGATAACTATGTATACATGTATTTCCTATTAGCATATTAGTCAGGGTTCTCCAGAGAAAGAACCAACATGGGCTTGGCAGAGAGGAAAGAGGAAGACAGATTCCAGAAGTCTAAGAAACTGAACTCAAAGAGTCAAGAAGGTGTGAGGACATAATAGGAAGGTCATGAGAAGATGGCCTCAAGGGGGAGAGGACAAACAGGAATGAGGACTGAGACAGAACAGGTTATGTGAGGACAGCTGATGGATTCTGAATGTGACCACACACAGACAGACAGACAAGATGCCTGTGATCTTGTGAACCACACAAAAGCCAAGTTTCAGGAAAAGTGATCCTATATGGATAGGAGTAGAAAAGGCCGGGGATCAGGAGAGCCGGAAGCCAGCGGACAGGTGCTCCACATGTCCAGGCAGGAAGAAAGGCGTGTGAGGTGAGATGGCAGTGTAGGGGCAAGGTGACAGGAAGCCTCTTGAGTCTTTGGGAACAGAAGGCTCTCACACTCCTTTCAATTTAACCAGCTGCTCAGAGAGCAACTCCACACCCTGTCCAGGTGTAAAAGCCTAACGACCTGGGGGCAGGCCACCTGCCAGCACCTAAGAATCTGAGATCCTTCACACTCCCCACATCTGTTACTTGACCCCTCTAGGCCTCAGTTTCCCTACTGTGAAATGAGCACCAGAAGAACTGTGAGGATAAAATGTTAAAGGACATCAGAAGAGGAAGTGGCCAAGTGGAAATGGCCCAATCAGCCACAGCCCACTGGAAAAGCATGCTTTTTACTGACAAAGCCTGCAGGGGATCACCTCCTTAACACACACTCGGGGCCTAATTAAAGCCACAGAAAAAAGAGCTTGCTAAATCTCAGCGATGAATCATTACTGAACACCATGGTTGTCACAGCCAGCTCAGGTACAATAGGGTGGCAAGAACACTCAGTGACAGGAGGGGACACACCCAGGCCTGGCCCCATGGTGATGGAGGTGGGGACTGACAAACAGGTTGTACGCATGGCAAGCCAGGGCGGAGCAGGACTTTGGCAAAGGCAAGGACCTCCCAAGCACAGCAATTCCCAGAGCTGGAGCTTGAAATCCCAGTTACAATCCCATTGACACCGGCAAATGCCACCCACAACAGCACACGTGCTACAAACTGCGGGCATCCCTTTCTCCTCAAGGGAACTTTATGGACAAAATACATTAATTCTGTCATGCACAGCAATGTAACTAAGACCCCATAAATGCTCCATGAAAGAAAAGGGGAAATAAACTCCATCAAAGCAAAAACTAACTGGAGCTCTTGTACTTCATTCTGCTTTAGGGAACACAGACATGTGACCTACCAGCAGATTAACATCAGAGATGCAGTAACAGCTGTACTTAGATCTTACCACTGGACGCCTTTTTCGGCTTCCACTCATCTGCACCCAGATGTTCAAAATAAACAGCAAAAAAGTAAAAAAAAATAAAATAATAGACCTTACCATTTGCCAGGCTATTTCCTAGTGCCTTTCTATTTTTATTTTTTTATTTCAAAATATTATGGGTGTACAAACATTGAGGTTACATATACTTCCTTTGCACCATTCAAGTCATAGCTACATATGTGCCCACCCCCAGATAGTGCATAGTACACCCATTAGGTGTGAATTTACCTATCTCCTCCCCCAGCTTCCTGCTCAACACCGGATGAATGCTATTTGCATATGTGCACTTCAGTGTTGATCAATTAGTACTGATTTGATAGTGAGTACATGTGGTGCTTGTTTTTCCATTCTTGGGATACTTCATTTAGGAGAATGGGCTCCAGCACCATCCAAGATAACATAAGAAGTGCTAGCTTGCCATTGGTTTTTGCGGCTGAATGCTCCTCCATGGTATGTATATACCACATTTCATTAATCCACTCATGTACTGATCGGCACGTGGGTAGTTTCCACATCTTTGCAATTGTGAATTGTGCTGTTATAAACATTCAAGTGCAGCTCTCTTTGTTATAGGACAACTTTTTTTCCTTTGGGTAGATACCCAATAGTGGGATTTCTGGATCAAAAAGTAGTTCTGCTTTAAGTTCTTTGAGGTATCTCCATATTACTTTCCACAGAGGTTGTACTACTTTCCAGTCCCACCAGCAAGGTATGAGTGTGCCCACCTCTCCACATCCATGCCAACAATTGTTGTTTCGGGACTTTTTGATAAAAGCCATTCTCACTGGAGTTAAGTGATATCTCATTTTGGTTTTGATTTGCATTTCCCTGATGATTAGAGATGTTGAGCATATTTTTCGTATGTTTCCTGGCCATTAGTCTACCCTCTTTTAAAAAGTTTCTGTTCATGTCGTTGCCCACTTTTTAATGGGGTTTTTTTTTCTTACTGATTTTCCTGAATTCTATGTCGATTCTACTTATCAGCCCATTATCAGAAGTACAGCATGCAAATATCTTCTCCCATTCTGTAGATTGTCTCTTCGCTCTAGTAACAGTTTGTGTAGAAGCTTTTTAATTTGATCAGGTCTCATTTATTTTTGCAGTTGCTGTGATTGCTTTTGGGGTCTTTTTCATAAATTCTTAATCTACCAGTATTAGCTATTCTATTTCCCTTTGGGTAACTGATTCTCTAAGTACTGTATTGTGCTTTGCACTCTTAATGGTGAAGGAAAGCTGTCCTGGTCTTGTCTAAAGACTAAACACTGCAGAGGGCAGGCCTGGGATGGCTGGAGATATGACTGTCCTCTGTGGCAAGGTCAGAGCAAAATGCTACTTGTTGATGTAGCACACACATCAAATAAAAAGGCAGCACCCAACATGCTATGTTTTTGCAATAGACTGCAATTGGCAGCAGACGACTTAAGAACACACTGCATTAGCAGCACCTTAGTACCTCAGTACTAAAAGTGTAGAGCTTACATACTAGGCAGAAGAGCACTTTCAAGACAACAATAGATTTTAATGTAAGCCAATTGCATGCACACAAATCAGCACATCTGGTACTGAAATTACATGATTCCCTTTTTAAATTAACAGCACAAAGTAGGCACTTGAGGCTCCTGTCAGAGAATGCAGCCATGAATTGACTGTGATTCAGCCCCCGCCGGAGGCATGCTGGAGACATCTGATGCTGGAGAGATACTGCCTTATAGTTGTGTTAGCATTTCTCTATACTTCATGTTAAATTAGTTTATCAGAAAGTAAAATGCCTGAACCATATGATTGTATATCCCTATTGAAATGCTTTCTCTGAATTAAAATTTAATATTTTAACCTCTTCTTTCTTGGGATGGGGTATATTACACAAACATTTAAACAATGTTATTAGCTTTTTTGAGATATCACAGTAGACATAATTGCCTGTCATTTCATCCAGTGTCCCTTATATAATATAAAAAAGCAAATGATGACTTGCTTGTTGAATTTGGTGCCTTGGCAGGTATCTCTCTCCAGATGAATGGATATGCTTCTTTTGAACTGACAATGTGAAATACTCAACTTAATGTATTTCCCTTTGGGCCTTGGTCATCGGAATAGTTGGCATTAGATGGGGCACACTGCGAATGTTCCTGGTAGCATGTTTTCTCTATTGCTCTCAACTGTTTGTTGATTTGTTGGTGACTTAAATTGTGCTGCTTAATATGGTGCTTAATTTTAGAAATCCTTCACACATTCAACTTGAAAATATAAAGGCTCCAATTCCTATAGTGAAAACTAAACAAAGAAATGCTAGCGGGCTAAGGGAAGTTTATGTGTGAAAAGTGTGAGTGGAGAAATAAAATGAAAGATGATTTTGATTATGTATTATCTAAAAATTTGCCATCAGGCACTGTTTTTATTCATTCTCACACATGCAACTTTGAATAGGAAAAAATATGGTATAAAAAGTAGAAATAGCTTTTAGAGTCAAGAGGGTGTATGTGATTCCTGGTCTCAATATTTAATAATTATTTAACAATGAAAGTTACGTAAATTTTCTGAAGCTTTCTTTTCTTCTCCTTAAAGAATAGATAATAGTATATTATCAGTTCTTGATGTATAAACAACAGTAATATAAGGATTAATTGAGATGACATATCCAAAGTCCCTAGTAAGTGCCTGACTCATAATAGATCTTAAATAATTGAAGCTTCCTTCCTGCTTCATTTCTCCAAATTCAGGAAAGTGTATTAGGCCTTTCTGAAGTATCACTAACCTTACTTGCTATGATAGATTGACTGAATCAAAGGAGTGTTTTAAAATAAACCCTCCAAAGCCAATATCTAAACATACAAGAAATATTAAGGGAATTTATTATATATCTTCTCTATTGGCTGAAGTATTATAATATTATTAGCTAAATTAATATAATAAATAAATTATAAATCTTTTATAATAACATGAACATAGTATTATTATGAATAATAATATTCATAATGCACAGTGAAAAGAGCATGACAAAAATGAATAATCATTATGATTTTGAGTGCTAAGACATGCACATGAAACCATTTAGGAAGGAATGCATAGAATAATTATCATATGTGTTTATAATTTCTGTTTCCTAAATTTTTCAAAATGCCGCTTTGCAATTTGTATAATTTGCTAAGCTTTTCATAGCAGCCTTTGCAGATATGTAATTTTAGGAAGATATATACATACCAGGAAAATGTGACTGTATTAATATGAAGGTGAAAATAAAGATACAATATAAGCTATTTTTACGATTTTTCACATTGAAATCACATTTCAAATGATATATTGTGTTCCTTACCTGCAGCACTTGGAACAACCTGAAATCTTCCCAGTGTGTGGGATGTGAAGTTTCTAGTCTCTTGTGGTTTATGGTATTGATAGAACATGTTTGAAATTGGGACATATATAATACTCTTTACATATTAAGTCTAAGTTCTATAAGTTAGACATACACACACACACACACACATACACACATATAAATATTCACTTTACTGCTTAAAATAAAAACTCCTGCTGTTGGACATAACTTGTTTCCCCAAGCTGTATAACACAAAATATTTATACCTACCAAAATCAAATTGATATCATTCCAAAGTCTAGTGGCCCCCAAGATATTACTTATTCTTCATTCTTTTCTGTCACTGTTTTATTCATTTTGATAATGTGAAACATGTCACTAAGAGCATACTATTTTTCATCAGGCCAGTCCTTCTTTTTCACTTGTCTGAACCATACATTTTGTTCTATTCACCATGACTTATCTTTGGTTAAATAATGGTTGAAAAGCCATCAGGTGAGTGACCTTGATATTATATATTCCAACTGTAATTACTTCACATCAAGCTTACTTAAAAATGAAAACCACAAAGTTGAAAACATTTTTAAGCCAATAGTGCCCTTTGGTATACATGAAGTGTACATAATTCAGTTAGCAACAAAACCATGTTGTTTTGAGAATTAAAGGTTGCAGGCCCCTATAAGGCATTCATCAATTGCGTTATGTGTCTGCTCTGAGTCCAGCAGGCTGCTTAAGAGACTCAGATCTGGGAAAACATGGAACTCCAGATTCAGCAAATGTGAATTCCATTCATAATTGAGCAGTTATAGTAGCAAATAAAATAGGCAGAGTTGGTAAAAATCATTGATATTTTTGAGATACTTGTTCTGGAAGGTTGAAGCCTACTAGGCAAAGAAGACCAGAGACCAAGTAGAATTCACTAGCTTGCTGAAACAAGGAAAAATGTGCATCAGGAGAACCATAGGGCATCTCAGAAGAGGAAATTTGGAGGGGCTTGTTACAGGACTGCAGGTTGTACACGGTGACTTGGGGAAAGGCTTAAGGAGGTGACAATTTATCCCACATTGGGTGCTAACAAGAAGTAAGGGGCATTTGAATGAATGGTGTCTCAAGTGTTATCTAGTAGATGGAGGAACAAGGCAGGGCTTGAGTTGTCATTGGCAAAGATGCAGTAGTCATTAATGTTAAACAGAAAAGGGAGATGTTTGATTGTTTTTAGACTTGCAGAATGTCTTTGTCTCTCTTTTATCCGCTATAGTCATTGAATGGCCTTGTCTGATAATTGTTGACAGTGTTTGAAAATTGTTTAATTGGAAATGCTATGACCTTGAAAATAGCTACCAGCTAGTTAAAGATTATTTGAAAGGTTTCTGTGAATTTTTTCCTTATCTCAAGGCCAATTATAATAGTGTTTGACAAAAATATAACAATATTAAATGGCCTTGATAAGATATAAATGCAAAGATAAATTAGGCCAAAATGGTGTTAAAACCATCACATATATTGAGAATATTTGGAAGGTACTAGGAATTCAAAGATGAATTTGCATATACAAAGTGCACACTATGTTCTAGGCAAGGTACTTAGTGCTTTATGTGGACTGATTTGTAACATTTGATTGTCACAATCATTCTATAAGGGAGTTTCTGTGTCTTCTACTAATTGGTTCTTTTTTAGCTCAGTTGGACCCTCACTCATATTTATACTCCTTCAGCTGTTTTAAGCTTTCTGACCTTCTCACATTCCAAACATGAGTCCTGCCATTTATGATCAGAAAATGACTGTCTCCTCCTTTATAAGAAGATGAATACCACATTTGATCTAATCTTCAAATGCTTCCTTTTCACTTCAAATGTTTGTTTCTTCATTCTTCCTATCATCCAGTTTTGTCAAGCCATAGTCCTCTTTTTGTCAGTGTTAACCCTTCCTCCCATGTCCTTGATTTCATCTGTCTGAACCTGTTTTTACGGTCTTGCAACACTGATTATCCACTATTCCAGATGCACCTTCTCTAATATATACTTATTCATTGGTAACTTTTCCTGGGCTTAATAAAATGTGTAGATCCTTTTTATCTCAAGTTTGCAGGGTGCTGGTCTTAGGACACTTTGTTTTACTTCATTTTCTTCCTGATGATGTCATCTGCTACCTCACCTTTCACTGTCAAGTGGATGACCTCCAAATCTATATTGCTAATCAGATCTTCTGTTTTGATTTTCATGCCAGTGTTTCCAACTACTTCTTGGACGTCCCTTTCCACTCCTACCACCCTTAGCTAGTCCACAGGTAGTACAAACTTCATATTCACAATTTCAGTCTCATAACCTGTCTTCTCAATACAGTTTCTTCTGCAGACTTCCCTAGGGTTCAGTCAAACTTCTGTAGGTATTATTTCTCTAAGCCACAATTTTTAGTCTTGTAGCTATAAGCTTAGGATTGTTACGGTCTTTTGATAGTGGCTTGGAGGGTAGCTCTTCTTTTTAAGTGAGAAACATATGATTTAATATTTAACTGAGCTTGGAGTAGGATAGTAATTCTTTTATAAATTGGTGAGTCATTTTTCTTCTAGCCAGTTGTGCTTAAACCTCAGAGATATTTTGGCACTGCATCCCACATGCAATCTTCCTTTTTTATGTAAATTGTATTTCCACAATATATTTTGAGTCTGTTCTACCCATTCTGTTCTATTATCCTGGTCCAGGCTGTGTCCTTGTTTCCTTTTAATTTTATTATTGTAATGTTTTCCTGATGTTAACACCTGGCCCTTTCCTTTCTTATGCTTCCTTCACACAAATGCCTGAATAAATTTCAAGATTATCATTTTAAAAAACTTTATCTGAAAGGATATAGTCTTAATATAACTATCCCTACCGTCCGATTACTGCCAAAAGCTAGGATACAGATCAGATTTCTGAATCTAAAGTTATCTTTTCTAATATTAATAGTAACCCTGGAATTTGCAACCAGGATATACCAGAAATGTTATAGTAGTCAAAGCGGTGGTTAGCTTACAGAGATTGTTCTACAGTGAAGTGGGTGGTAAGACTATGTCATACTGTTAGAACCACAGTGTGATGATTTCCCATTGGCCATTGTGAGAGCAGACCTAAAATTCTTCTGCAACAAATATTGGCTTTCCCACAGCTAACCTCCAAATAAAGCGATGTATGTGTTGGACAGAGTCAGTGGGTTCTTTTAAATTCTTCTTAGCCTCTTCCATTGGAGACTATCTATCCAAGGCCAATTTCAGCTGATGGTTAAAACATATGTGCCTATGTGTAACCAGCAGCAAAGAAAAATACATTCCAAGTACTTGTCAAGAAGTATAAGCATCCCAAAGTCACTGCCACTCATAGCTTTCAGAACCTTGACTAAGAGAAATAGTATTTTTGGAGGAACATTTGGATATTATGCAGTATATACATTTTTCCTTGAATATCCTAAATTATATCCCTGGATTAAGCTGAGAAAGCTGTTTTACCTGGATGACTGCATCCCACTGGCCCCCTGAAAAATAGCCTTTCATGAAGTATGCCTTGGCACAGGGCCATTTACTTATGTTTGAAGGACACTATAATAAATCGCCCTTGGAAACTTGCTTTGCTTACTTTAAGGCTGTGGTTCATTAGCCTACATTGTGTCTGCTCCTTTCAGACCGACAGGAGAAACATCTCTCTTGCCTTCATATTGGGAATCACTCTTCTACACACCTAGTTTATTTTCTTTCCTAATGGACACAGTGACTTGTGTAATTCATTGCTAACTATGACAAAATTTTAATGGCTTTTATTTAATTAGCCTACGTGCTGACTTCATCTTATTTTCTTTCCTTTTGCCTCATTTTTCTCACTTATTTGACACTATAATATTTTGTACAACCTTGGAAGCTGCCTTAAAGCCTCTTGGGGAGAAGGTGGGCTATAATTAAATAAATTCTGGGCATGGAGACTGCCAATGTACTATTTTCCCAGTCAAGAGCCACAACTCAAAGGCTACAAGAATTAAGAAGGACTCATCAGCCTTGTGTTTGAGACCTGTCATGGTATAATCCTCAAGTTTCTTTGCTAGCTTTTTTCCTTCTTGTCTCCGTGTATGACTCTTCTTTCTCTAGTCACAGTTACTTGTGGGATGTGCTTGGCTGTGAGCCTTTTCTTTCTGGCCTTTGCTCATGCTGACTTTCTACCTGGAATTTCTTCCTTGCCACACCTGCTGGTCAAATCATGCCCATCTCTAACAGTCTATCTCTTCTATAAATCTCTTTCTGATTTTCATGCTTTGTTTTGAAAACCCTCAAAGTTCTCTGTTGATATCTGTTGTATTTCACCTTATGTCATAGATACTTGTACATACCTCACCATCTTCTCCCCACCGCATCTTTAGATTGGAGGTCTCTGGGGATTTGGAGATCAAACACTCTGCTATTCCTTTTATCCATTTTGGTACTAAAGCTTAAACTTATGATGAAAACAGTCTTTGAGTAAGGACTCACTCTCAATTAAAGACTTCAATGTTGATTTTCACTCCAAATAAATGTAGAGGACAAAATGTGGAGGCAATACCAGGTTAGTCAGATGTCTGAATGTTCTCTAGCAGGCCTAAAATTTAAGATTATCTTTTCCAGAACATTACTCTAGGTAATTGTCATTCCTTGGCAGGACTACCATGACATCCGTCTAGTTGGTCTTGCTGGTTCAAGCTTTATCCTACCTCAATCCATTCTCTCTACAGCCCCAGAGCCATCTTCCTAAAACAAACAGGACGTGCTTCAAACCCTTCCACAGCTTTTAAGACATAATCCTTAGTCCTTAGCCTGTGCTACAAAACCCTTCATGATCCTGATGTCTACTTCTTCAGACTCATCATCTCTTACTACTTCCATGCTCCAGCCATGATGAACTGCTTCCAGTTTCCAGGATGGGAATATGACAAATAAGAGTAATTCCTCTGTCTAGAAAGCTTTTCCTCTAACCTTCCACTTACTAATACTGGCTTGTTTTGCAGTAATTGTCTCAGATGCTTTCCTCTCCTTTGAAAGCCTCCCTCATCCTTTTGTCTTATCTTAGAGTTGCCACATTTCTATACCCTTAGGTCCCTGAGAATATCTTCATCGTAACATTTAGTATACTGAGTCACCTTTTTCAGTTAAATTATCTTCCCCTCTAGAGTCAAGACTATAAACTCTTTTAAGCAGGAACTATTCATATTTACCTTATTTCTCCATTATCCAGCAGCATCTTCCCCTGGTAGGTAGTCAGCAAATATTTATTGATTGAATAAATGATGCCTATATGTAAGAATGCCAATTTGCTGGACATACCTTCTAAATAATCTTAACTCTCACCTCCAAAGATTAAAATATCAAAAGGATAATAGTCTCAGAATTCCCAAGAAATTTGGAAATTTGAACTAATAACTAAGTGCAGAAGGCTTTCTGAATGGGATAGAAAAAACTAATGAATGAGAAAATAGAAAAAAAGTGAAAGGATATGGAGAAAGTAGAGTGATTGGGAAATGATTCTTACATAAAATAATTTAAAATATTGGTGGAAACCTACAATGCGTCTGTTGGAAAGATGACTGCCGTTCAGCAATATGGCTTATCTGAAAGATTTTATTTTCTTAATTATTTTCCCTCGATAGCCATCATATTCATTTATCTTACTAACATCCCCAGTGTCACCTTCTGAAAGTACTTCTATATCCTTTTTATTGCCCATGTCCCTCACACGCACACTATTGCAGACACACTCTGGTCCCAGTGTGGCATCTTTGCCTCCTTTTTATCAGTTCTCCAATAGTCTGTACCATGCCTTTCACAGAGAATTCTGGAAGACACACATCAGATGCCCCGCTGTCGTTATGAATGGTAATCGGAACAAATAATGGCCTTTAGCTCTTTTTCACTAATGAAACAGAAAAGCACCTTACTCAATCTGTTCGTGATGCACTGTTATATTGAGAGCTTACTGAAGAAAGGCAGCCAGCCTGTGGACATAGAGCTGGTTTTCCTTAAATAGGATTTTCAGCCATGATCAAACAAGACACCCTCTCATTTAGCAAGAAAGTTTGCTCTATCTTTCTCTCTCCATTTCTCATTTGTTTTGTCCTAATTTATACTGACAGTCTGTAGGGAATTTAGTGTTTTCTAAATGACATTGAAAATTCTTATGGATTAACAATATTCAAAGGGATAAAATATCAGTCAGTCTTTTGAAAGCCTTTCTTTTTGATTGTTCCTGTCTGTGGGTTCCAGCTTCTTGAATTCTTTACTCTCAAAGAGATGTTTTTCCCCTTGATTTTTCTAGTTATAAAATTGGATGTAAGTGTAAAGAGCCATTCTTTCCTTTTCTTATTCTATTAGCAGTCATGCAGATAATACTCCCCTGTTATTTTTATGCCTTTAGGAAAGAATGCTTGATTGATGCTCTTGAACTTGGCCAGTTCAGGAAAGACTTGAGTGGGTATTTTTTAATCTCCTAAATTTAGTTGAATTATTTTGTCTTTAGCTTATATTTGCCTATTGGCTTTAAAACTCACACTACTGGCATTTGTGATCATTACCCAAGCCATTTAGACTTCAAGTTCATTTGAAGAATTAATTCAATGTGATGTGAGGTGTATACTTGTGTATAGGTCCCAGTTTCTAAAATAACTTTCCTTAGGAATCTCACCAAGAGTAGGATACCATTATTTGGCAACAGCAAAGCACATCACTACTTTTTATGTTAAGAAAATATGTATTAAAGCTAGTAATGCAGCCCATGCATTCCTGATAAATAAAGCATGGAAGTTCAGTTTTTGTGATCATTTCTGAGGTGGGCTCCCTTTATTACGTCTTCCTAACCATAGCCCACTCTTGAGTGATCAGACGTAATGAGAAGACAGGAGAATTTGACAGCTCAACAGAAGTCCCTCATTCCATCCCAGTGCTGTTCAGGAAGCATGCAGTAAAAGAAAGAACGTAAGTTTTGAGGAAGATGAGCATTTAAATGCCAGCTCTTCCATGTATTGTTTGTATGGCTTCTCTGGAGCTGCCTTCTCATCTGTAAATGACGATAATGATAATACCCGACAGAGATATACCATGAGAGTTAGATGAGGTATTAGATTAGTCATAATACGTGATCAATCTTCCTCACTTCCTAGGATTCCAAGCTTTTGACTTAAGATTTTCAATTCACTAAACGGTTGGTTCTCAAAATATGGTCCTAGTCTGGCAGCATCAGCACCTCCGGAGAGCTTATTAGAAATACAAATTCTCAGGCTCCACCCCAGATCTACTGAACCAAGACTGGTGGTGGGCCCAGAGGCCTCTTCTTTTTTTTTTTTTTTTCCTGGTTGTTTCTAGTTTATTGGGGGGAAACTACAAAACATTTACAGTACAATGTTTACAGTCACAATTTGTAGTGAGCTAATTTCCCAAAATATATTACTACTCAAGTTGACTTACCTTGTTACATTCAAAAACCTACTCTGTCAATGTAGTCCAGAGAGTACATACATAGTGCTCCAACTGTACCTACGTACAACCAACACTCCATTTTAAGTGTACAATTAAATGATTTTCAGTGAATTTACTGAGGTTTACAGTAAATCACATAAATCAGTTTTAGAGGAATTCCTTCCCCCTATTGAGACCTCTAATTCCACTCCCCAACTACTTTTCAAGCATATCCCACCCCTCCACAGTGTAAGGGCTGAAAAGCATTCCATTGTGCATATATATCATGTTATTTCTTTATCTATCCATCCATTGATGAGCGCATTGTTTTTTTTCCATATCTTGGATATTGTGAATAATGCTGCAATGAACATGAGTGTGCAGATATCTTTTTGACATAGTGATTTCAATTCCTCTGGATATAAGGATTTGTCAAAGATATTTTATTATAATTGGAATAAATATAAAAAATGTATCACTGGTACAGAATAGGGGTTTTAAATATGTACCCAAATTAACTTTATTTAAAAAATTTATTTTATTTTTAATTGACAAATAATATATATAATGTGTGTGTATATATATATATATGTTCAATATGATGTTTCCATACATGCACACATTCTACAGAAGTGGGATTGCTGATTCATATAGTAATTCCACCTTTAGTTTTTGAGGAATATTCATACTGTTTTCTAAAAATGGCTGTACCGATTTACATTTTCACCAACAGTGTATATGGTTCGCATTTCTTCATATCCCCTCCAACACTTACTATCTTTTGTCTTTTTGACAATAGTAGTTGTAATAGGTGAGAAGTGATATTCCATTGTGGTTTTGATTTGCATTTCCCTGATCACTAGTGATGTTGAGCACTTTTTCATATATTTGTTGGCCATTTGTACATATTTTTTGAGAAATGTCTATTCAGGTGTTTTGCTCATTATTTAAATAGGATTGTTTCCCTGTTATTAAATAGTTTGAGTTACTTATATACTTGAATATTAGCACCTTATTTGATGTGTGATTTACAAATGTTTTTTTTTTTTCCCTGCAATCTGTGGGTTGCCTTTTCATTATGTTAATTGTTTCCTTTTCTGTGTAGTAGGCAGTTATTTGATTTTTGAGATAAGTGCTAATGAAATTAAATTTGGAGTAGAAAGCCTTTTTAACATAGTGGCACAACAATTGCATATCTGAATTATAAAATGAACATGGTTAATAATTCACAGCATATCCCTCAAACTTTTTAAGATAGGTCTTGGACATAAACATAAAATATATAATATATACAGCTTTAGAAGAAAACAGAAAACTGAGTTTGTGACCTGAAGTAGGAAAAATTTCCCTAATAAAAGATTACAAAAATACTAACCTTAAAATAAAAATGATAAATTGGGTTTCATCAACATTTAAAAAATCTTCTTATCAAAAGACATTGTTAAAAAAGTGGACAATCTAGTGATAGAGTGAGAGAATATATCTATCATATAGTCAATTCTTGTTACGCATAGTAGTTATGTTCTATAACATCACCACAAAACTTTGAATTAGGAAACACTTAGCTGTTCCTCCCAGGGAAAATACAGGGTTACTTTCCTGTGAATCTCTGATCGCATACATTTTCTCAACCAATTAATATGTAACTTTGTTTTATGTGTTTTCTGTTTAAAGACATCTTATTTAATTTATATTGTCAATTAACATTGAAATCATGACCAACAACACTATAACTCATGTCTGAATAAGGATTATTTAATGCACATATTTTATCTGTAAGAAACATCTCAGCCTTCTTTAATTTAAGAATGCTGGAGAGAATTTTAGCACTACACTTTGGGGTCATTTTAAATACCAAAATCACCAATTTTTTTTAAATAAACCACAAACGTGGAAAATGTAGCATTAAATAGACTGCAAAAAAGATATTTTTTTACAGTATGAGAGCTGAAACAAGAAGGCAAAATGTGCTCATGTTTGACCTCAGCTGAAAAGTGTACATTGGGTGTCTCAAACTTTCCACCATGCTGTGTATATTCATGAATGACCACAAAAGCATTGTGAGTATTGATTTTTGGATTAAAAATAAACTTTAGTAAGTTGGGAAATTCACAAATATGGACTCTGTGAATAATAAAAACAGGCTGTATATATGTCTGAATATGTAATGGATGACAACATTTTTAGAAAGATAAAGAAAAGGCAAAATAATCTATGGTCATAGAAATCAGAGCATAATTCTCCTTTGTGTGAGAAGTTGACTGAAAATGGGGTGCAAGGAAATTTTCTGGGATGATGGAAATGATTTTATATCATGATTTGATATATATTTGATATATATTTAATTGAATTAATAAATTTGTTAAAACTTATCAAAGTATAAATTTAATATCTCTGTGCTTTACTGTAGGTAAATAATATCTTAGTAAAAAGAAAATATTTAAGGTAAAATAAAGATATTTCCAGACACACTAAAGATAAGAACACTTGCAGCAAGCAGACATGTAGTCCTTAAATATTGAAGAAATTTTTTTTTTTTCAGAAGGAAAATGATCCTAGGTGAAATACAAAACTAAAGGGAAAAATTAATTGGAGTGAAAAGTGTAGATATATGGGTAAATATAAATAAATATTGGCTGTTCAAGGCAACAAAATAATGATGTCTTAAAAAATTTGTGTTATAGATAAAAGTAAATTATAGGGCAAAAGTGGAAAAAAGAACAGGAGGGAGTAAATAACGATAAATGTTTTTCAAGGCCCTTTTAAAGTTTAAGAAGAGGTATAAGTATTATCTAAGATAGACTGAAAGAAGCCATTGTTTTTA
>CAUYMX010056388.1:0-46240 GCA_963573855.1 Lepilemur septentrionalis | reverse complement strand
ATTGTGAACTGTGCTGCTATAAACATTCGAGTGCAGGTGTCTTTTTTATAGAGTGTCTTTTGTTCTTTTGGGTAGATGCCCAGTAGTGGGATTGCTGGATCAAACGGTAGATCTACTTGTATCGCTTTCAGGTATCTCCATATTGCTTCCCACAGAGGTTGCACTAGTTTTCAGTCCCACCAGCAGTGTAGGAGTGTTCCTATCTCTCCGCATCCACGCCGACATTTGTTGTTTTGTGACTTTTTGATAAAGGCCATTCTCACTGGAGATAAGTGATATCTCATTGCGGTTTTGATTTGCATTTCCCTGATGATTAGAGATGTTGACATATTTCCAAATATTTATTTCTAATATTTATAAAGGTTAACTATTTGTTCTAACAGTTGAACTTTAGAATATAATTGTCAATTTTCAGGAAAAAAACATTATTTAGGATTAAAAAATTGAATTTCAGGTTAACTAAAACATAGAACAAAGAGAAGGCATTCAGTCTTTCTTTCCAACCCACAATTTGTCACGATTTTCCATTTATTCAGGTCTTTTTTTCAAAGCACCAATGAAATTTTGCAATATTATTTCAGCTTCTATACATATTTTATGTTTATTTCTTCTTGATTTTAAGACATTATATTTCTATTGAATGAATTTTTAAGAAAACCATGCTTTATTTCTTTTTAACGAATGTACAGAATACTATTGACTTCTGAATATTTATCATTTACTATTTCCTTAAGCAAGCTTTCATTAAGACTAGTGATTGTTATTTTTAGTTTGAATGCCTTGGATTTCTAGGTATATTGCAAAATAATAACTTTGTGTATTATTTTGCTCTCATTTTTTTCTTTTAAATGACTTCCTGCATTAATAAAAATTTGCAAAATGCTACTATATAAAAACAACGAACATAAATATTTGTTATTGTTGTTCCTGAGCTTATGTGGACTTTCTCTAGAAATTTGCTATTGACTATAATGATGACAAGTTTCTGATAAGGACTATTAATTATATATATTAATGGGAAAACCTTCAATTCCTTTTTAAAAATACTTTTAAATGTTCAATTTTAGCAAATGCCTTTCTGCAGTTATTGTATTATTGACATAATTATGTTTGTGCATGTCCTTATATTTTATCATTCCTGCATTCCCGAGATAAGCCCTGCCTTACTGTAGCAGGTTATTCTTCTCTTAAATTGTTATAATCTCTGTGTTAGTATCTCCTTTAAGGTGTTAGTTAATCTGCATTATTGGTTTTAGGGCAACCAAGAAGCAGAGAACCTCATGCAACTCCACAATTAGTACTGAGGGAGAAAATACATAAGAATAAAAAGGGTGATGGCCTTATTAAACAGCAAAGGAAAAGATATTCTTTGCAGCATTTTTCTTACCATAAGGCCTTAATGGCTGCATTCCTTAAAATTATGGTGATTAGCATAACTATAGCTGGCAAATACAGGTCCAGCTTAAAAACTGGAAAATTAGGTAAAATATTAATAAAAGATCATTAAATCCATTTTTAGAACAGTAACAGACTCCTCTCTGCAATACTTACATTGACTTGTCCATACAGTCTGGATGGAGTGGAAAACAGTGGCAAGAAATTATTTTAAGGTTTTAGGATGTACATTTTAAACTATACTGTCTCAAAACTAAGGTTCATAAAAACAACTTCACTGAGACATTTCTCTAGAAGCGAAAACCTCCAAACAATTCCACCTCTTACTTCACCACCATAAGGTAAACCTCTCTTCAATGCTTTCCTATTATTCTGTGACATTTTCTTGGACAAGAAATGTATTTTGTGTGTGCATGTGTGTGCGCATGTGTGCGTGTGCATGTGTGTTCTTCACATCCCCAGGGCTGAGTACATGTTAAACATTCTATAAATATTTGAATAAATTAAGAGAAAAATTGGGGAATCATGGGGGTATTAGAGATCAACAAAATGAGGCTTAAAACAGCATGGCAGCAGGGGAAGCAATTACAGGACAATTTTTTTTGTTCTATAAAATAAAATAAAATGGAGGAAGAAACTTCATAATTTTCTGTGCCATAACTTTAACCCAGTTTGTTAGATTTAGCCAGTGCTTATGTCCATTTTCTTACACTAATAATTCAGGAATTTTTTTTTAATCCAAATATAGTCCCTTTGGCAATTGAAGTTGCAGGGTTAACATCTCATTTGTTGACATAAACCATAGAAACTTCAGTTACATGATCTATTATCTGAGTACATCTGTGATTTTGAAGTAATTTTAAGAATGAATACCTTTTTTCTAATAGTTTTTTAGAACAGTTTTAGGTTCACAGAAAAATTAAGAGAAAAGTACAGAGAATTTCCATATACCTCCTTCCTCCACACTTGCATAGACTCCCTCATTATCAACAACACCCCCACAGTGTACATTTCTTACAATTGATCAACCTGCACTGGTACATCATTATCACCTAAAGTCTGTAGTTCATTAGACTTACATTACATTAGTAACGTAATGTAATGTAATGTACTTTACATTAGTTTACATTAGTACACTTTTGGTGTTGTACATTCTACGGGTTTGGATGTACAGTGACATGTCTCCACCATTATAGTATCATACAGAGTAGTTTTGCTGTCCTAAAAATCCTCTGTGCTCCACCTATTTATTCCTCCCTCCCCCATAATCCCTGACAACCGCTGACCTTTTTACTGTCTCCACACTTTTGCCTTTTCCAGAATGTCATATGGCTGAATTTATACAGCATGTAGCCTTCTCAGATTGGTTTCTTTCACTCAGTAATATGGATTTAAGCTTCCTCTATGTCTTTTCATGGCTTGATAGCAGAATGAACACTTCGGGAAGAGTTGTTGCTCACAGGCCAAGCCCAGGGTTGTAGAAGAGGATTTGCAAAGGTATTTATTAACGCTGTTCTTTTTCTGTTGGCTTTCTCCTGCTCTATTCCATTAGTGCTTCATTTAGTTTCTTATCAGGCAAGAAACTACAGTGGGATTGATCTTAGTTCTACACACAAAGAGCACTTAGCCAATATTGCTTTGCCAGTGGGAGAGCAGCAGTGGACTGTACTGTATACTCTTCTATGGGGATTCCTCACACCATGTGGTATTCATTTCTATAAAATTATCTTAAGAGGAATTCCAGGACAATCTTGTGAAAAATCACTATGTTTCATCCATATCTTTGAAAGGGTGACTTTGGGCCCTAATTAAGTAGCAAATTTTATTTTAGAAAATAAGTTTGACGCAATTATCTAGGATCCATGTTTTTTATTCTGATTTTCACACACTAGTCCATGAAACATCTCCATCAAAAAATCACATTGAAAGCTATTTAAAAACAAGAGATTTCCAAGCTGAGACCCCAAGATAAATATATACATTTTAAATTTCTTATTAAGATAAAAATTACATAACATAAAATTTACCATTTTAACTATTTTATTTTATTTTTATTTTTTGAGACAGAGTCTCACTGTGTTGCCTGGGCTAGAGTGCCGTGGCATCAGCCTAGCTCACAGCAACCTCAAACTCCTGGGCTCAAGCAATCCTCCTGCCTCAGCCTCCCGAGTAGCTGGGACTACAGGCATGCGCCACCATGCCCAGCTAATTTTTTCTATTTTTGGTAGAGACGGGGGTCTTGCTCTTGCTCAGGCTGGTCTCGAACTCCTGACCTCAAAGTGTCCACCCGCCTCGGCCTCCCAGAGTGCTAGGATTACAGGCGTGAGCCACCACACCCGGCCCTACAAGCTACCTTTCCCTGAGACCTCTTCTCTTAGAGATCTGGATTTGTTGACTTGGGTTCTGCCAATGAAGTGTGATAGCATGAGATCTACAAGGCAGAATGGAGGAGGGCACCATTCTCCTGGCAGTGGTGGCTTGTGATGCACAGGCTCTAGCTGATGTAAACTTTTGCAATGGCTCGATTCTATGCCCCTTTGACCTCTCACCGAGCTCCATGGGTCTGGACAGCTGTGAGTTGGGCAATGGTTTTCTGCAGCTTCTTGATACACAGCTGGATCACAGCTGCTATGGGATGACTTTGAGGTCTAGCCATAGGCCCTTTGACTTTCACTCTTTCAATCCTTTCCATGATCTTGCAAACAACTAATTCCCTGTATTAAATCCCTCTCTGTTTGAAATATCTAGAGTGATTTCTATTTTCTGCACTACAACCTCATTTATACAATTATACTTTGGAGGAGTTGGGGGTAGTTAAGCTCTTCTTTTAGCCAAAGGTCACTGACTTTTCAGGGCTATATCTAGATCTGACTGAGAGGACCACAAATCACCCACATTCCTAGGCATGAATGCAGCAAATGGACGTGACTTGGAATGTCTCCACTGGGCAGGGTTTATATGTATTTTATGTAGGTATGGACATTATTTAAAGCATGCATATTGGAAAGGGGTTGTGAGAAGAGGCTCTTTGTTGTTGAAAACTCAAACATTTTAGCTCAGTTGCCCATACCCCAGCTGTGAAGGTTCTGGGAGCTGAGTATCTGATCCTTTCTTTGGGCTTCAACACTGAGAGGTTAGCTTATCTTCCACCAAGGTTCATAGGATGTGGAATTCTTCCAACATTAGGAAAAGTTTCAGATGCTGGAGCCAAGATACACCACAAATCTGTGCCACTCTCATTTGGGTAAGAGCCTGGAAAAGCTGGAGCGTCCAGATTGAGCTCTGTTAAATGCAGACTCAGGAAATCAGAGTGGAAGTGCCACGTGCCCTAGAGATCCAGAAGGATCAGGGTCAGGGTCAGACATGAAGAACAGGGTTAGGTGACAGTGGGAGGTGATGAGGAGTTCAAGTGTGGACTCCTCTGCCCACCTGCCGCAGCTCATGGATTCAAATCCTTGGCTGTAGCATTCTAACTCTACCTGTTTCCTCATCTGTAAAGTGGGGATAATAGCTAACTCATAAGGTCTTTGTAATAATTAACTAAGATAAATGATTATGGTATTAAAATAACCTAAAACAAAATAGCCGCCCAACACACAGTAGCAACTTATTATAAAAATAATAATAGTAATAAAGCATTTGGTGTGTGTGCCCCAAACCACAGATTCAGTGTGTGCTGGAGCTGGACCACACTGGCCGCGAGAGAGTTTAACTGGCCCACTGTTAAATTTGCAAGAATTTGGAGCCTGTTGCTAACCTCACTGAAAGGGTGGGAATTCACTAGGTGCTCATGGTGGGTGGAGGAAGAATTTCGCACACAGTGACTAGGATATACAGAAGGAAAGGATATTAATTGCTCTGAGAAAAAAAGAAAGAAAGAGAGAGCATGAAAGAGACAGGGAGGGAGAGTGGCCCCGGGGGAGAAGCAGCTCCATGTTTTTAGAGGGTGAAAATGGCTTTTTTCCTTCTGCTTCAGCAGACTGATAACAGAAGCAGCAGTGAAGCTGTTGCAGGTATTCTTTATTTTTCTTTTCTCTGTGAGGCCGGCTTATCAGAGTTCTTGGAATCTGTCCCAGCAGGAACTGAGGCAGAGCGTTCGTGCCCCTGCTGTCCACTCGGGGCTCTTCAGGCTGAGAAACGGAAACTCTGGGAGATAATGAGTTAGGCCACAGGTGTTTTAATTAAAACAAAGGCAGTTTATTTCTCTTGCTTTCTGTTTGATAGTTTATTTTCCTCTGTCATGTGGGTTATTAGTAAGGCCACCTCTCACTCAGCCTCCATGAAATGTTCCATTATATACACTTACATTATATTAAAAGCACAATAAACACACAAAAGACATTACTTGCTAATCACTGTGCTCCCTTTCACCATACCCTGTGCTCCCGTGGCCGTGTATGCCTATGTACCTGTGTGGAGAGTACTGCACAATAGTTGCTACTGCGTATCTCCTCCCAACATGCGGTCGGCATGGTTCACATTGGTCACCTGAATTGGCTGTGAGGGGAGTATTTAGAGTATGGTAATCACAAAATCCTGTAAATCGAGGCTCTCATTTTTAATAGGAGAGCAAGTTGTTAAATATCTACCAGCACATCACCTGATATCTATTACTCTAGTGCTATGGACTGAACTATGTACCCCCAAAATTCAGATGTGGAAGCCTCAACACCTACTGTGACTGTCTTTGGAGATGGGGCCTGTGAGAAGGTGAAGAAGGTTAAGAGAGGTCATAAGGGTGGCTCTGATCTAATAGGCCTGGTGCCCTCGAAAGAAGAGGACAGACACCAGAAAGCTCTCTCCACCATGTGAGCACACAGTGAGAACGTGGGCATCTGCAAGCCAGGAAGAGGGGCCCTCGCCAGGAACCAGGCTATGCTGGTACCTTGCTCTTGGACTCTAGCCTCCAGGACTGTGAAAAAATAAGTTTCTGTGGTTTCAAGCCTCCCAGTCTATGGTATTTTGTTATGGCAGCCCAAGAAAATTAGTACACTTGCCGTTGGTGGTGTCATTATTACAGTGTTAGGACCCTTCCCCCCTCCTCCCTCTTACCTCCACCTCATCCTCATTCCAGGTGAAAACCCTTCACTCCCAGCCCTGATTCACTCCCTGGGGGAGTCCCTGAGCTGCATGTGGCCAAAAGAGGGACACTCTTTGCAGGGCCCTGCGATGGAAGCTCTGGGCTGGCACCCCTGTGTTCAGGAAGTGCTGGATGCTAGACCCTTATCAGATATATGATCTGAAAGATTTTGTCCTATTCTGTTTTAAAATTGTTCTTTTTTCTTCTTTTTTTGCTTGTGGTTTTGGTGTCATATCTAAGAAACCATTGCTTAATCCAAAGACACAAAGATTTATACATAGATTTTCTTCTAAGAGTATTACAGTTTTAGCTCTTATAATTAGGTCTTTGATCCATGTTGAGTTAATTTTGCATCTCATGTGAGGTGAGGCTCCAACTTCATCCTTCTGTATGTGGATATCCCATTGTCCCTGGAGCATTTGTTGAAAATCAATTCACCACAAAGATATGGGTTAATTTCTGGATGCTCAATTCTGTTACATCGATCAGTTTCTGCAAAGAAAAATAAAAAGCCAGTTGGGATTTTGACAGGGTCTGTGTTGAATCTAGATCAACTTAGGGAGTACGTCAGAGCTTTATAGGACAAAAGGAGCCCCATGGAGAACAACAGACTCTGGTAGACAATCTGACTGTTGGGTGATAGTCCCAATTGGATACCCCCTCCTGAGCTGTCCTGGCCCAAGCAAGGACTCCCAGCCACCAGGCACCTGAGGACAGATGTGGGGTCCTGGCAGTAATGGCTAAGGGAGACAGATCTCTACTCCTAAGTCAGGTGCCAGACAGGGAATGGCACCCACGCCAGTTCCCATCCAGCAGTTCCGCGTGGAATGGCCATCATTATATTAAATCGATCATTTTACCAACTGAAAATGTCCCCCTCCCAGGAGAAAGAGAATTGCTCAGGGCTCAAAGATGATGAACAAGAACATTCATTGCTGCTGAGTAGAGACCTGTCTCCCTTGGCCATTACTGCCAGGACCCCACATCTGTCCTCAGGTGCCTGGTGGCTGGGAGTCCTTGCTTGGGCCAGGACAGCTCAGGAGGGGGTATCCAATTGGGACTATCATCCAACAGTCACTGTTGTGTTTGCAGAGGGACTAAACACCACCAAAATGTTCATCAGTGGGGTTAAAGTATGGCACACCTACACCACGGAGTATTGTGTAGCCATAAAAAGTATATGCTCAGAGGAAACTGTCTCAGACATGATCATGTTTAAAAATGAGAAGAAAGATACACATATATATACCCTTTTGAGGGGCTTACTCTTCTCTGTGTATTTTTTCATGTACAAATATATGTAATTTTAATATTAGTTTGTTTTATCATCGATAAAAATGAGCCCTTCTGGGTTAGGACCCTCCCCATCAAATTAAAAGTATCATTTTCTTAGTTTATTAAACTAAATTAAATAGGTATGCACTGGAAAACTTAAAACTTCAAATCATATTGATTTTCATTGACACATAGCCAATTAAGTAATCCACTAAGCTATGTACTTTTCACTTTATTATTATCAATTTTTTTATTCTGAGATTATCACAGATTCACACGTGGTTGTAAGAAATAAAATAAGAGGTCTGGTGTACCCTTCATCTGGTTTCCCCATGTTTTCTTCAAAGAAGATAAACAAATGGCCAGTAAGCACATGAAAAGATGCTCAACGCCAGAAGCCATTAGGGAAATGTGATCATTCACAACCACATAAATCAAAGCCATAATGAAATACCACTTCACACCCATTAGGATGGCTAATATTTTGAAAACAGAAAGTAACAAGTGTTGACAAGAACGTGGAGAAATCGGAACACTTGTGCACTGCAGATGGAAATGTAAGATGATGCAGCTGCTGTGGAAAACATGGAGATTCCTCAAAAAGCCAGACATAGGATTACCACACGCCCCAGCAATTTCACTTCTAGGTATATCTCCAAAAGCTTTGAAAGCAGAGACTCAGACAGATACTCATACTGCCATATTCATAGCAGCATTATTCACTTTAGCTGAAAGAGTGCAAACAACTGTGGATACCAACAGATAAAGAAAATGTGCTTTATTCATACAGTGGAATAGCATTCAACCATAAAACGCCATGCAGTTCTCATACACGCTACACCGTGGTAGAACCTTGAAAACACTAAGCCTGTTGGTGCTGAGCTGACTGCAGCCTGTCTGTCCCTTCGGCAACATGAGCCCCTGAGGGCAGGGCTGTGGCCTGCTCACCCCAGGGAAGAACTGGGGGGTGGGGAGCTGGGATCTGAAGTCACAGAGACCTAGGTTCAGATCCGGGCTTCTCCAGTTATGAGGCATGTGACCTCTGGCAAGTCATTTACCTCATTGTGCCTCAGTTTCCTGATCTATAAAATGAGAACAGTGGTACTTGCCTTGTGACTTGTGTGTGAGGCTTAAAAGAGATAGTGAACATTCATAAAGTGCTTAGCATAGGGCTTGGAGCAGCTTAAATTCTCAAGAAGAATTCTGGGGTCTTTACCACCATCATCATTACTGTGTCTAAACTCTCAAGGCCTAGCACAGAGGAGGGCCAGAGATCCTTAGATGTCATACAGCACAGACATGGGGGATGCCATGTGATTTACCATGCAGGCAGCTGATGGGGAGACAGCTTTGCTTTTCAGCCAGTCAGGGGCAGAGAGGAAACAGGATTCCAGGAGGAGAGGGGAATCATGTGGGCAGGCAGAGCTCTCCAGGGAACAGCAAGGAAGGAGAGGCTGAGCAGTTAAAGCGACCACATGAAGGTCAGGTTTGAGCCTGGGCATTTGTGTACACCAGGACCCTGCCAGCCTTCACCTGGGATCCTGGGGAGCCTGGAGAGCCTTTGCTTACAAAAACAGAGCTTGTTGCCTGGGAGGACGTCACTTCCCTTTGTCCCCAGGTCCCTAGGTAAGTCCATTTCTTCTAGAAGTGGCCATTGTGCTCATTCACTGACATCCCCAAGTCCTTGTCCCTGCCACCTCTGCCCAAGGCTGCCTCTGTTTTCCTGTGCATTCCCTCCTCCCCATTGGAGGGAGCACAGATCCAGAGAGTGGTGCATGGTGGGGCCAGTCTGGTCTGTGTCACCTGAGCCCTGACCCCTGTGGAGGAGACTCTCTAGGCCTTGTCAAAGTGCCTGTCGTCCTGGAGCTGACATTCTAGGGGGAGACAAACAGTGCAAAGAGGTCAGGAAGGGGCCACTCTTAAGAGTGTGGGGACTTGGAGGTGGCTGATTTGGCTTTGACTCTGGGAGGGTTTTGAGCAGAGGGGGAATGTGACCTGACTTGGGCCTAAGGGACCCCTTGGCTGCCCTGCCATGAGAGAACAGACTGGGGGGACAGGGAGGCAGGGAGGGTAGTGAGGAGGTGACTGCAACAGTCCAGGCAGAGTTGATGGGGCTCTGGGCAGGGAGGGGCTGTGGGGAAGGCTGGAGGCTCTCATGCCGGGTGTGTGCTGAAGCAAGGCGGACAGCCTTTGCCGACAGAACAAATGGGTGACGGGGTGGGAAGTCAAGAGTGATGCCAAGGATTTGGCCCTGACCCTGTTTCCTCATCTGTAAAACACAATTACAGATGGCACAATTTCCACCTCTCAGGGTTTTGTGAGGGTTCATGATGTCAAGTACCTGGCAATGCTGGGAACCCAGGCAGAGCTCAACAAGGGGTGGCCCATCATCTGCTGCCAGGAAGGATCAACTTGCTTCTCTTATCCTTGCAAGTGCTCTATTCCCGAAGCCTTGGCCTAGCCAACTCCTGTGCATTCTCTAGGTCTCCTTCAGGTGTCACCTCCCAGCAAAGCCTTTCTTGATTCCCCCACTCCCACCTGTCAGACATTGTGGCTCCCATACTCCTCCTTCATGCCTCTAACCTTGATGGCCAGAGCTGTCCCTCCTGCCAGAAGGAAGCCCTAATGGTAGCGACCGACTCTCTTCCACCAGCACTTAGGAGAGTTCCTATCTGTCACTGAATATGCCTGAGCCTTCCCTGTCCCCCACTACCTTCTCCTTGTCTCCAAGTTCAAAGCTCTGTGGTCAGTCTCTGCACCAGATTCCTGTGGCCTTTCCTCCTATGCCACAGGAAGGTGCAGGTGGGGCTGGGGAGGTTCTCAGTCAGGCCACCCTAGGGCAGGTATGCATGTTGCCCCTCAGGTTGTGTAATCTTGGGTAAGTCACCATGCAGAGTCAGTCCTTCCCATGCTAAGTACTCACTCAAACAAGGCTTGTTCCTTTTCCTCCTTTTCCCTAGGATCTCTCTCATTGAGTGTGAACAATTTGCCCGGGGCTGAAATGTTTTCTGAGAATGTGACTTTCAGTGCTAAAAGCAGGACAGTCCCAAGCAAACCAGGACAGTTGATCATCCTACTCCTACTACAGCTGTACTTATTAAAAATGAGTTTTTAATTTCACAAGCCAAAATATGACACATTCTCCTCATACAAATAAAACATCAAACCACTCAAAGAATCAGGGCTCCCTGGGGAACTGGCCAATCCCAGGTATGGGACACGGAGAGTACAAGATGATTTTGGAACAACTTGAGCCAGAAATCAAGGAAGTGCTCAAAAATTATGACGTTTTGCAAAGACATGGAGCCAGCCTGGAGGAGCTCCCACTAGCCAAATCTGCTACCACTTGGGCATCAAAGCAAGTAAAGAGAGTAATGGATTGTAACCCACTGAGTAAAATAAGAATCCATGTATCCATAATGCTAATGAATGAATGAGAAGGGATAGCTTCCTTACAGCACAAAGACAACTCACAAATGAAGGACTGACGGAAACAGAAAAGCAACTACTAGTGTAGTAATAATTCATTCAGGCCATTAGTATCAATTAATGCTAAAACTAGAGGGTCAAAATTTGAGGATTAACAGGATATTTACATGGTCACAAAGTATCTCCACCTACAACACTAATTACAAAGAAAAACCCCAGCATTGATCAGAGGGATGCAAATCGACATCATGTGCTGCCAAAGGGATGCTTTGAGAACTCAGTAACAACTCAATGACAGTCCCGCCACAAATGCATGACCTAATCTACCCATGAGCATTCATCAGTGTGAATATCACTAGTCTGCACTCCTCAGAAAGGTCAGGCTGAAGGAGACTAAAGAAACCTACAACTGAATGTAGCTAGATTCTGGATCCTGTAGCTCTCTCTACAGGACAGTGTTGGGTCCTAATGCAACTGAAATGTGGACTGTGCATTAAATAATGGTATCAGCACCCTGAGTGTTGGTGTTGAGGTCTCTTTCTTCAAAGTGGCCATAAGCCAAGATAGCCACTCTCCAGGAGAGCCCTGACTAGGTGTGGGGGTTAGTTACATTCTGACTTGTGTGTCAGATGAGATACAACCAGCAAGTAAAACTAAAATATGTGAAATAAATTTATTACTCATAGGTCCCAGAGAGGTTAGGATTGCCTAAGAGAGGGGAGACCAGCAGGTAGAGAGGGACAGGAGGGAGCAGGGGAAGAAGCGAAGGGAAGGAGCTGAGGAACGTGGGACTATGCCTGTATTAAGGTCTATGAGTGTCATCTCTTTGTGGATTGGCTAGTTTAAAGAAAACAGGAGAAAAAGATGAATTTATTTACATGCCTGTGGTGTTGACCATTAGGTGTCATGGTGGTCAGCAGCCGTGGGGTGTGTTGGATTTTGGGTCAATGAGATAAGAAACAATTGGGTTATATCGCAAACAACCATACAAGGAGCGGAAATTTTGTTTTGTTTTATCTAGGACAAAGGCGAAGGTACGACTGGGTTTCAAACACCTTAAGTCTGGACTAGAAATGGATGCAGAAGCAGCAACTATATTAAACACACCTATGACACTGTACTTACAGAAATGTCTTTATTCTTAAGAAATATACGCCGAAGGACTGAGGAGGGGTCCCAAGAGAAACTGGGCTAAAGTTCCCTTTGAACCCCGGGCGCCCTCCGCTGGCCTGTCATCCTTTCGGTGTCTCCTGCAGGCCGTCTCATTTCCACCCACAGACGTTCACACAGTCCACGCGTGACACCATCTCCGTGTTTTTATCAGAAGTCGTATACCGACACTTTAGGATGCGCTTCTCACTCGCTCGTCCCGCAGTCAGGACTCAGTTCCGCCGCCGCCTGCGGTGGGGGGTGTTACCCCGGCAGTCGCGGGCCCACCTAGCTGCCCACTGCCGTGCGCCGGCTGCGGCAGACACAGGCAGCGCGCGACGCGGGAGCCGAGTGGTCCCGCGGACTCGGTGCATGCAGGCAAGCTCCGCGGGCCGCGATCACTCCACTGCCGTCCCGAGCACTGGAAGGCGCCCGTGCATCCGGCTGCGACGTTGCCGGCGCGGACCAATCACGGCCGGCAAGGGTGGGCGCGGGGCGCGACGGGCCTTGTAGTCAGCGCTACTCCCAGAACTCCCCGGGCGGTGTCGGCGACCGCGACGGCTAAGGCGGCCGAAGGCCCGCCCCCCGGGGAGCGCGGGCCAATCGCGACCGGAGGCTGGGCGGGCGCGGGGCACGACGGGCTGTGTAGTCGGTGCGCGGGCTAGGACTCCAGCCCCCAGCGTGCCTCGCGCGCCCAGCGGGGAGGAGCAGTGCGGCGGCGCGGGCGGCCGTCGGGGCTGGGTCGCGGCGGTGGCTGTGGCGGTGGCGGTGGCGGCGGCGGCGGAGGAGGGCCCGGCCTCCGGGAACCTCGGTGGGAGCCGGCCCGGCGCTCGGCCACCATGTCGGCGCCGTCGGAGGAGGAGGAGTACGCGCGGCTGGTGATGGAGGCACAGCCCGAGTGGCTGCGCGCCGAGGTGAAGCGGCTCTCGCACGAGCTGGCGGAGACCACACGCGAGAAGATCCAGGCGGCCGAGTACGGGCTGGCGGTGCTCGAGGAGAAGCACCAGCTCAAGCTGCAGTTCGAGGAGCTCGAAGTGGACTATGAGGCTATCCGCAGCGAGATGGAGCAGCTCAAGGAGGTGAGTCGTCGCGGCCCCGCGACCCCCGTCTGGGGCCGGGCCTGTGGGCGGTGTCCCTGGCACGGGGGGGCGGCCAAGGTCAGCCTGCTCCCCTGGGAATGCCAGAGGTTGGACCGCGGGGACGGCGGGGGCGCGGACCGAGAGCTGGGGGCCCGGGCAGGACGTGGGAGTAGGTCCTGCCTCGGCGGACGGGTTGGTGCTTGGCCGCTGCTGTGGCTGCCCGCTTGCTCCTCTGTGGGCCTCGGCGGCCCGGACAGGCTGGGCTTCGTGAGAGCTGATGCTCTGCGGTGGTCGCTGCCCAGTGTCGGGCGAGGTTGGGAGGGCAGATGCTGAGCTGAGAGTTGAGGCCTTGGATGCGGGTGACCCCGCTGGGACAGACCGAGCATGGGTTTGGGTGGCTGCTGCTCTGTCATCTTCAGGCAAATCACTTCCCCTCTCTGGGCGCAGTTGCTTTCGGCTCGTTTCTGCTTCCGTGAGTGCATCCGAGGTGGGGAAAGGACAGAGACAGAGGCCTGAGGGAGTCGAAGCTCGGGGTTGCCGCTGGCTGAGGTCCCCCAGTATTCCCTCTCCAGGCCCAGTGCTCTGTCCTGGTCGCCGTGATTGCACTCCCACCGACTGGGATGAGTGGCTTTTCTTGCCCACTTCCTGTTCTGCCCTCCCTCCCGGGCCCTTCTCCTAGCTGTGGTGGTCTGTGTTCCTCTTGGATGGCGACCTCAGTGGCCTGTGTCGTTCCCACTGTGGGGAGAAGTGGTTAGACCAGACTGGCCAAGAGCCTCCGGGGGTGGGACGGCAGGCAGTGGGAGACCTGGATTGTCCTTCTCCTCGGATCATTTAAATACTAGTTTGTTTCTTATGTCCCTAACTTCCCAGCTCTGTTGTGGAGGTTATACCCAGGTTTGGGTCCTGACCCTGCTGCTTGGTAGTGATGTAGCTCTAGGTAGAAGAGGCCCTCCCTTAGTGACTTCCTCTGCAAAATGGGGGTCCAGTATTGCCTGCCCAGAAAGGGTTGTTATGGGGTCATATATTTGGAAAGGCCTGGTATGAGGTCAACCATGTAGCTTGTCAGGTTATCTGACAGGGTGCTCCCTTCCCCACCTTACTCTGTTGGACTATGGGGCCATTTGCCTCCCTGGGGAGAGCAGTAGGACCCCACTTGTGATAGTGAAGAGGAGAGAATGAATCAATCCAAGTAGGTGCTTAAGTCAATGCCTGGGCAGAGCAGGTGCGCGGTCAGCACCAATAAATGGCTGACCGTGCAAGTGGTAGCTGGGTCCTCCCAAGTCGCCTTCAGGACCTTGAGTCTTGTCTGTCAGCAGGTATTGGCACCTTCTCCAAGCCAGATTCCACTGGCACTGTGCAAGGTAGCTACAATAGGGATGAGATGTGGCCCCTCCTGCAAAAGCCCCCCATCTTGGGGTTGGGGGCATGTGACAGAGAGGCTGGGGGCTGTGAGAATATGGAGCGGGAGTGCTCTCAGCCCTGTTTCTGGCCACCCATGGTGGGGCTCACCCCCTCCCTCCAGGCAGGCAGCACTACCTGTTAGAGTGTGTTCCCTCTGTGCACAGAGAGGCAGCTTTCCTGCTCCCACAGAGTGCATCTTGAGCCCCGGATTGACAGCCCCCACGGTCCCCTTCAGTGTTCACAGCTTGGGTTTGGCAGTGTCCACTGTGGGAAGAGACTGTTGCTGACCTAAGTTGTCCCCACTCTGGGGCCTTTTGGTTGTCAGCTCTTTGCTATTGCAACACAAACATTTTGGCACAATGAAGAGTCTTGGCTCAATTTTGTGGTGCGTATCTGGAGGGCAAGTCCCTAGCAGAATCGGGAAGAGGGTGTATCTGTAGGTGCTCTTTAGGCATCTGCTTGCTTGTTTATTGTCACCTTCTGGCTTCCCCATGTACTGGCCACATGGCCTTGGACAAGTTGGTGCTCTGTTCCTGTTCGAAGTTCAGTTTCCCCTTTGTAAGATGGCATGAGAACGTTTCTACTCAAAGTCCCTAGCAAAGTCTAGAGGAACATGCATCAGAGTTTCAGTAGATGTTGCCAAAAATGTTGTACCAATTCACCGCCCCCCCCCCGACAGTGTGCCTGTTCCTCACACCCATGTCAAGCACAGGCTGTTGGTAAGCTATTTAATTTTGGCCAGTATTATAGTTGAAAATATTAACTCTTAATTTAAAAAACCAAGATTTAAGGAGACAATAATTGTGGAGTTTTTTTTCTCCTGTAAAAAGGTGAACCGCCTTAACTGTTTTAAAAGTTTTCTTAAACTAAAGTGGGTTAAGTTACTAACAAATCATGCCGCAAATGGAGTTGCTTGTATTCCTGCCTGGCATTTATAGAATAGAGTTGTTGGGAGGAAGCTAGCTGGCTGATCTCGAGTAAGTGGGTTTATGACCAAAGCTGAGGAAGGTCCCATGGTGGATTAGTGGGAATCAGTGCTGGCCCTGCTGAGTTTCCCACTAGGGTGGGAGAGTCAGGAAGTCTTATCTGTGTCCTGCTGAGCTGTGGTGTCAGCTAAGGTCAGGCCTTGGGAGGGTGCTCACTGGTCCATTTTGCCTAATTACTCTGCTGGTGATTTTGTGAGCCTGACTCAGTAAGGGCCACGTCTGTCCCAAGGCTCACTGTGCCCTCTCCCTTCTGCTCCCTGGCATGGTGGGGAAGAGAATTAGATGGACTCTGGTCAGCCGCATGGCGTTCTTGGTCCTGAGTGGCTGTGAAACATCTTACTCTGTGCCTCAGCTACAGTTTCAAGGAGACAGGTATGCTGGGGTATGCATAGGCAGGGACTGTGGATGAGTGGGCTGAAAGCCTGCCATCCATGTGGTCCTTGTGGTCAGGGGATGCTGAGGAGGAGGTCTGGGAACAGTCTCGGCTCCACCTAAACTCAGGCTCAGAGAACAGATCTGGTTGTCCTCATTGCCTTGCTGACACCTCGGTACCAAACTCTAGAGCGGCATCATCCTTGTCTGTGAGGTGCACATGGGTGGAACTGGGTGTCAGGCTGGGCACAGTGTCTGGCACACGGCAATTGTTTCATGGGTGTTCTACGGACTGAGCCTTGGCAGCTCTCTCCCACTTCATTCAGGCCTCTGTCTCTTCACTGCTGCACCTGCAGCCCCTCCCTGTCCCCATCCTTGTTCTTGTTCTCTCTCAGATGGCTCCTGTTGTTGCCTCCTGAGAGCTGCCCTGAGCGTCATGCCCAGGCCCCCGCCGCCTGGCTGGGGACTGCCCTTCCTTTTGGAAGTCCCACCCGCCCTTCATGCTTGAATGCTTCTCTCCAGGGAATTCCCCTCCCCTGCCACCTTCTGGACTTGCCTGAGCCCCTGCTCCCAGTGCTTAGCAGCTGGAGGAGGTAGAGGAGCTAGGGGGATTGGTGGAGGACCTTTCTCAAGGTCCATTGCTCAGAGTCCCCTACAGAGTTACAGGGAGTAAGACCCATCCTCCTTGAGTGTTTGCTTCCAGAACAGGAAAAGTTCTGGTCTCCATTAAAGTGTGTAGTGGATTCTCCTGCTCCTCTGATAATTCCTGAGAACATCCTTGTGTCCATTTCTTGAGCAGAGAGCTGTTGGGGGCTGGGAGGCTCTGAGAGACCCTCGGGCCTTTTGAGGGGCTGAGGGTGGTGGTATTCTGCTGTTGGCATGAAGAAGCCTGGCTAGGGGTGGAAGCGGGGGTCGTGTGAATCTTTGGAGCACTGAAGGTGTCCCTAACCCCAGGGTCTGACAGTCAGGGAGAGGCAGCTACAGGCATCCAAAGATGATGACCATGTGGTGCCACTCTCATCACTGTTTGGCAACTCCCTCTTCTCCTGGGCCTCCCATTCCCACCTACAGAATGTGGAGCAGGGAGTCATAAAGGAATTTTAGGAACTCTTCCACTTTTAAAAATGTCCTAAACTTCCACCCAATCCCTGGTGCTGTTTCCTCCAGCGGGGCCGGAAACTGGGCACCTGTATATCTCAGTGATCCTGGAATCCAGCCAGGGAATCTGCCTGGCCTCAGGCATGCGGCTGGTATGCTCCAGGCCAGCCCTGCCAGCATGTGGAGGCGTGGCCCTAGCCACCTTCCACTGGATTGGAAGCAGGCACAGCTGTGATGAAGCAGCTTGTCTTTGGGGACACCAAGCGTGCTTAGAGGCTTAGCAGGTGGGGCCAGAGGAAGGCCATGCCCAGTGCGCAGAGCCTCTGGGCCCTGGAGGAGTCTGGTGCCACCTGAGTGGGAGAGGAGGCTGACTGCAAGTGATGTCTGGCCCGTAGTTTCCATACTCTGACTCCACAGGGGGATTGTGGGCCCTGCCTGGGCCCTTAGAAGCAGTATGGCCCTGAACAAGCCATTCTGCCTGTTTGAGCCACAATGGGTTAATAATGGTGCCTGTCACCTCCTCCGAGTGTTCCCTGAGCACTCTGTGGGGGCCGGGAGAGTTACTGTCCTTCCCTTGGATCTGAGCATCTGTCCTTGGTAAGAGTCCTGGCCCAGGTCCATGTGGGATTCCTGCTGGGTCTCCTCTGTCACTCAGAGACCCCAGCCCCTTTGATGGAGAAGATTGATTTCCTCCTTGTCTGTTTGGGGCAGCCCCCCTCAGCCAGACCTGCCTCTCCATGTATGTGTACCAGATGAAGGGTATTACACACATAAGGGGTAAAGAAAGATTTGGTTTCTTCTTAGACAAGACATGACATGTTTGAGGTGGTGACGGCTGGTGGGCAGGGTTGGCCAGGACTGTGTAGGCTGGCTCTGATGGGCAAAGTGTTGGCCGTAGACCCTGTGTTGTCCAGTGTTCAGAGTGTGGCCCCTCAGGCCGACCCCCAGAACAAGAGAGGTCTCAGTGGGCGACCTAACTGCCTCCTAGGATTAAACCCTGCCATCTCAGGTCAGGTTCGGCTCTGCTGTGGGAGGTAGAGGAGAGGTGGGGGCTGAAAGGCAGGCAGGTGCCTCTTGCCACCCTCAGAACAGTGCAGGCTATCCAGGCTCAGGCAGATGATGGGATCTTCAGGGAGGACTGGAGGCCTTGCTTCTTCTTAGAAGTTATTATGTTTTAAAAATCGTACATTCATTTCAGGCAGGAATGTCAGAAAGTGTTGGCAGGACATAATGGATGACAAACATGGGGAGCCCTGGGTATTTCTGCCTGCCAGCTGTTCTTCTTATGTGACTGTATGAGATACCCAAGACACCATAAGACAGGGAAAAGGCATTGTGCATCTGTAACTTTTTTTTTTAAAGATAGTTTGTTACCACTCTCTGGGTTACACAAAAGTAGGTTAGTGAATAAAGACACAAAGTTTTCTGTAGAGCCAAAGATTCTGTGGCATTTCCAGCTCTTTTACTGTTGTGTTAGTATATGAAGTAATTGTCACTGTTTGCTTTTTATAGTTTGTCTTTTTTAAAGGCAGGCTTTTGCATGGCTCCCCTAAAGAATTTCACTAATTTTTAAAAGCTACCTTCTTTGCTGTAAGTTTTAGACATAACAAAAAGTAGAAAGAGTGACAGGGTGAGCCTACATGTGCTCCTGCCCTGCGTCCACAGTTTGCAGCTGTGGCCAGACTTGTTTCTGTACCTCAGTCATCTTGTACAGTTATTTCTGTAAGTACAGCATTTGTTTTGCTGAGAAAATAAGGACTCTTAATCACAGTTGAATTTTCACACCTGAAAAACTAACAATAATTCCTTAATGTCATCTGTTGTTCAGTCAGTGTCTGGATTTCCCTAATTTGGCTCATAAATTTCATTTTACATTTGCTTTGTTCACATCAGGAGCTAAGCAGGGTCTGCATGTTGCATTTGGTTGAAGACCTTGTCATTTTAAAGATGACCTCTTTCCCACTGTGCTGGGATTAGCCCTGGCTGCTCCCCCCATTCCTGTGCTGTGGACGGTGCTGGCAGGCAGAGGTTCCCACTTTATCTTCCCCTGGCAGGCACCCAACTCTTTCCTTTTCCTTTTAAAAAATCTAGCCAGGATGCCTCCTTCAGCTGATGCGTGCTTGGCTCTTGCATTGCAGCATCGTTGTCACCTATTCCAGTTCATCCATCACACCAGCCTTCTCTGTATAACTCAGCACTCAGGTGCCACCTGAGGTAACGTTGTCATCTAGGGAATGTGTTCTGACTGACTTGTGTTCACACTCTCTAAACCAGAAGGGAGGAGCTATTACTGTCCCCATCCCACAGTTAGGGGTGCCATGGTCAAAGTGAGAACTGCCCATAGTGTTACTAGCTGGGCACCCCTTGCACATGCATCTGGGCAGCTGACTCCACCATTCTTGGCTTGATTTCTATAACCTACAACTGGTCCCTCCCCTCTTTGGGCCTCAGTTTCCTTGTTAGGCCAGTGCATCACTGACACCCTGGTGGGTGGACCAGCTTCTCCCTGTAGTGACAACATCATGGCGGACTCAGGACACAGCTGCTTGGGGATATGTGTTACTTTCTTCCGGGTCTCCCTTGGCCACTTTGCGCTGTCCTTTCTCACACCTCTGTGCCTCTCAGTACCACCCTGCAGCTGCAGGGTCCTGGGGCTGGTTAATGACCAGCTTGTTCATGAGCCTGAGGGATTCCCCAGGTGTCCTACAAATGTGACCTTCTAACATAATGGCATCTTATCATGATTTAATTTGCATTTCCTTGTTCTCTGATCAGGACCAGGCCAGTTTTACTTCTTCTGTAGTTCTGCTGTCATACTTCTTTTTAAATGTGAATCTGTTCCAGGGTGATTGATATGTGGGAGAACAATTTGAGCATAATGAGAATTTTGCATTTGCCTGTATGCAATTTCATCCTCAAAAAACACTAGTAAACACAGAGCCCTGCACCCAGCTGACCTGAGCCATGTGAGGAATACACAGGACACACATACCCACATCTGGTGGTGGTACAGCTTCCAATCTCGTTTTAGAAAACCCACCTTCTACCATCTCACCAAAGTTTGCCAGCTGCCAGCCTGTGACTGCACACCCACTAGCAAACCTCAGTGCTTTGTTAAGATAAAGTGTCGTGATTATGGTGTTCATGTGTTTTTAAACCGTTTAATGTGTAAAACTGTGCTGCCTTTTTGTCATTAATTTTTTTTATTTTTTGAGACAGAATCTCACTCTGTTGCCTAGGATGGAGTGCAGCATCACCGCTTACTGTAGCCTCGAACTCCTGAGCTCAAGGGATCCATCTACCTCAGCTTTCCAAGTAGCTGGGACTACAGGCGCATGCCACCACATCCAACTAATTTATCATTATATTTTGAAAATAAACTACTTTAGAACAGTTTTAGAGTTACAGAAAAATTTCAAAGATAGTACACAGATTTCCTATATATCCCACACCTAGTTGCCCCTATTATTAATATTATACATTAGTGTGGTACATTTGTTACAACTGATGAACCAATATCAAGATATTATTATTAATACTTTACTCAGATTGCCTTAGTTTTTACCTAGTGTCCTTTTTCTGTCCCAAGGTCTCATCCAGGATATCATGTTAACATTTAGTTGTCAATGTGTTCTTAGGCTCCTCTTGGTTGCGACAATTTTTCAAACTTCCCTTGCTTTTGGTGACCTTGACAGTTTAAGAAAGATTGATCAGGTGTATTTTAGAATGTCCTCAATTGGACTTTGTCTGATGTTTTTCTCATGATTAGATTGGGGTTATTGGTTTTAGGGAGGAAGATCATAGAAATAAGATGCCGTTCTCATTGCATATTGGGGTACATACTGTTAACATGACATCACTGTTGCTGTTGACCTTAATCACCTGACTGAGGTAGTGTTTGTTATCAGGTTTCTCCACCTCAAGTTACTCTTTTTCCCTCCTGTCCAAACCGTACTCTGGGAAGCAAGTCACTATGTGTAGCCCACACTTGAGTGGGGAGTTTGTTCCTTGAGAGCAGGATATCTGCGTAAGTTATTTAGAATTTTTCTGCATGGGAGACTTATCCCTCCCCTTTTCCTTTAGTATATGGATATAGACTCATGGAAATTTATTTTATATAGAGAATTATAGTCCAAAGCCTTATTTTCTTGTTTAAATTGTTCCAGCTTTGGCTCTTGAGAGGTCTTTCAGATGGCTTTCATGCCCCTTTGACGTATCTTACCATTGTGACTGTTCATTTTCCTTTTTTTTTAAAGCAATTTTCTACTTTCTGGCACTATAAGATGTTCCAGAGTCATCTTGTATATTTTCTGCCCCCAGCCCTAAAAATCAGCCATTCTACCCAAGAAGCCCTGGTTCTTTTAATTGAGAAAGGTGTTAGAAAGCAAGATCTGGTTGCTAGGTGTGCTAGTTGCTCTCGAGGTATCTTGGATTCTAGGCTCTTTCATCTACAGAGCAAGGAGATATATGTGTTACTAACCCTTGTACATACACGTCTATAACTAAACCTGTATGTATATTCAGCCAAACACGAATTCATACTTATGTGTCCAACTTTAACCTATTACCATGTGGATCATTCTTACCAGTTCCCCTTGCTTATCTGTAACTCCCACACCAACAGTGCAGCACTTGGCTCCCACCATCTGCCATACAATAACTTAATTGTCTTATTCCAGTCCACATGCACAGCAGTAACAGAATTATTAACCTGGATCCCCATGGGAAACAACTTTATCAGCTAGAGGACAGTGCGTTTGTGTACTTCCTTTTGCCTCTAGCCTTATAGACTTATTTCCAAAGTTATTTAAGTTAGCACCTTATTGCCGCATCCCCTTCAGTAAGGCTGTTTCATAAATTTGTAATACAGTTAGATTGTTCTGTCACATTCTACATTCCATCCTGGATCCCCTGATTTCGTAAGTGATTCCTTAAAAATTCATATACATTATGGTTGACTCTTTGCTCTATGAAGTTATCTGGGTTTTGATAAGTGCGGTGTCATTTATCAACCATTACAATTATCATACAGAATTGTTTCACTGCCTTAAAAAAAACTCCTGTGCTTTCCCTATTCAAACCCCATTCCCCATGAACCTCTGGCAAGCACTGATCTTCTAACCATCTCTATAGTTTTGCGTTTTCCAGAATGCCGCATAATTGGAATCATATAGTGTGTGGCCTTTTCAGACTGGCTTTTTTCACTTAGCATTATGCATTTGGGATTCATCTGTGTCTTTTCAAAGCTTAATAGCTCTTTTTTTTTTTTCAATCACAATAATGCTGTGTGGATGTACCACAGTTTGTTTATCTATTCACCTAGTAAAGAACATCTTGGTTACTTCCAGTTTTTGGCAATTATGAATAAAGCTGCTATAAACATTCATCAAGTTTTTGTGTAGACCTAAGTTTTCAAATCATTTGAGTAAATACCTAAGAGTTCAGTTTCCCAGTCACATGGTAAGACGGTTTAGCTTTGTAAGAAACTGCCAAACTCTTCCAAAGTAGCTGGGTCATTTTGTATTCCCACCAGCAATGAACGAGAGTTCCTGTTGCTCCATATTCTTGCTAGTATTTGGTTGTGTGGGTGTTCTGGATTTTGGCCATTTTAATAGGTGTGTAGTGTAATCTTACTTTGTTTAATTTGTAATGCCCAAATGATACATGATGTTGACCATCTTTTCATGTTCTTATTTGCCATTTGTATGTCTTCTTTAATGAGGTATCTGTTCTGATCTTTTGCTCATGGGTTGTTTATTTTCTTATTGTTGAGTTTTAAGAATTCTTTGTATATTTTGGTTACAAGTCGTATTTTGCAAGCAGTTTCTCCTAGTCTGTGGCTTGTTTTTTCATTCCCTTAGCAGTGTCTTTGACAGAGCAGAAGTTTTTTTATTTTGATGCCATTTTTGCTTTCGTGGGTCATGCTTTTTGGTATTTATAACCTCTGTCACCAAACCCAAGGTCACATAGATTTTTTTTCTCCTATTTTTTTTCTAGTTTTCCAGTTTTGAGTTTTGCATTGGGTCTGAGGTCTATATCTAGATTCATTATTTTGCTTATGTTCAGTTGTTCTAGCTCCATTTGTTGAAAAGACTATCCTGTATAAATTGCTTTTGCTCTTTTGTCAAAGATCAGTTGACTGTATTTGTGTAAATCTCTTCTGGTCTCCCTATTCTGTTCCATTGAGCTATGTGGTTATTCTTTTGCCAGTACCCTGCTGTCTTGATTATGTGTTACAGTTTTTTATTATGTTTCTATCTCTTTTTATGTATTACTGGTAAAGTTGTGTCCCTAACTCATCTTTCTCTTAAGCCCTGTGGTTTTGTTGTATGATTTTGCACCGCACATTGATTTTTAGAAATGCATGTGTCATAGGAACCAAGGACTGAGTCCCCCTCTGCCTTCCTGACTAGGGTTTGCTGGGAGCTCAGGTCATTAGCCCTGGACTGGCAGGAATGGTCTCGGTCACTGCTGACCAATGATAGTCCTTCTTTTCTGTTTTTAATCTTGAAGAAAAAGTAATAGAATATACATGGTTTTTGGAAGAAAACAAAACAAAAGTCATCCAATACAATTGGTTAGATTCTTGATAAAAGAATACTGTGATATTTCTCTTCTTCCAATGTGTCTTTCTGTCCTTATTTTTTAAGTCAGTCTACAGGACAAAGTCTTCATGTAATTAACCTTCTATTTGAGCTAAGCTCTAGGTTGACTCACCCCTGCAAACCAGCCAGGTGAGCTGCTTAACTTAGCCATGTGTATTTTGACTGAGGCAGCAATTAGGGGAAGGGTCAGGTCTGGGTTTGAGTCCCACCCAGGCATTCACACAGGCAGGAGCTGGTGCTGGATCCTTCCTAAAGTGTGACATACAGTCCTCCTTTGGGATTTCAGGTGCCTCCTCTCTCATGTCAGTGTCAGTTCCACTCTTGCCAGGCTCCTGGGTAGCTGCTGCTACCACGACATCTGGAAGCCGTTCTCTAGCCTGCTGGACCCCTTGATCTAGATCCTCATCCTCCAGCCCTTCCACTGGTCCTAGGGCTCCACCACACTCTGAGATAACCACCCTGACCTCTCTCCCCACACTTGCTTCTCTTCTTTGCTGGCTTTGGGACAGTTTTGCCGGAACCCACACATGGATTTGTGGTCAGTCAGATGATGCTCTGCACACTAGGCCATGCTGCATTAGGGTCTTCTGAGGCATGGTACCCTGTCCCAAGTCTGAGCCTCCCTGATCAGGATTATTTATGGCTGTCATGTACCCACCTCCTCTTTCCCCGCCTTCTGGCTGTGCCTCAGTTTCTAGTATGGGCTGCTGTGTCCCCACCTGCACTGGCTAGAATGTAAAATGCCATCCTATTCTCAAGACTCATGAGGAAGTGAGGCTCAGAAGCGACATGCGTGAGCCCCCTCCTCACTCTCCTCACTGAGGAGAGAGCTGCTCTCTGAGAAGTTACCTTTGTTTATAGTGACCTCAGCTTGTCTGTCACCTACTCCACAGGCCTATCTCCTTTTGGGACCCCACACAGCCCTACATGGAGGCTTTTGGAGGGGATTTGTGGCGAAAATTTTTCCTTCTCCCTCCACCATGGGGCACAAACCTGTGGTTTGCATGATGGCTGCTGCCACTGGAATCAGTGTTGCTGCTGTTGGGGTTGGACTGGGATGTGGCCCAGGCAGTCTCTACAAGAGGGTGTCCATGTATGAGGGTCACGTGACAGCATAGGAGGGAACTGCAGGCCTCCCTTCAGGCAGCCTGTCCAGGCCATGCATGCCAGGACCAGATGCCTGGGCTTGGACTGCCTCCTGGGACACAGTAAGTCCCAGCATACCTCAATCTGAGCGTTAGGCTCTCACCTTGGAGTGGTGCAAGCCCTTTGCAGCAGGTGACCTGCAGGAGACATTAGGCTAGACATGTACCCAGGGCGCTTATCACTCATCAGGCTCTCAGGTGAGTGTCAAGACATTCTGAAGGGCATTGACTCATGCTCTTTCTTGCACCCTGGCTGCAGCACTGCCAATAGGCCTGTCCACCTTCCAGAACTTCTCTGGGTAGATTGAGCATTTGTGTTGTCACAGCCTGTGGCTTTCTCCAGCTCCGTTGTCTTAGTGTGTCCTGCAGCGGGAAGAACCCTGGGGATTGTAGAGAGACAGGCTAAGCTTGAGGTTCTCCTGCCACTTACTGACTGTGAGCGTTTCTGGTCCTTCCTAAAACGGCTCTAATAAGGTGAAGAAATGTGATGAGCGTTAGAGATGAAGTGAAAAGAAAACCTGGGCTGCTGCTGGCTCTCCTGTGGTTTCCAGCCCAGCCTGGCCCAGGCTGTTCTGCCTGCAGAGCTATCCTCCCCTGGCCTGGAACAGATGTGAGCTGGACAGCTACCCATCAGGGCCCCCAGGCTGCCTCCTCCTGCTCTGACAACAAGCTGTTAAATGGAGGTTTGTGTTGGGGCTGCCAGCTGCCATGAAACACAAGGGCTGGTCCCCAGGCCCCAGGACTGGCCTCTGAGTACTTGGGTTGGGGAGCTAGGGTCTGTGGGGACCTCTGCTAGCCCTGTACGCAGCTGGCCAGAAGCCTGTCTGCTGACACTGGGGCAATTAGGGCATAATCTTCTCTAAATGGCACCCAATTCTGACTAAATCCCTCCTGCCCAGGATGAATTCCCAGTTTTCTAAAAGCAGCTTAGCATTTGGACACTGCCCAGGGCAGCTAGGGTTCGTGGTTGGTGGTGGGACAGCCACTGCAGATTGACATGGGCCTCACAGAGGAGGGGCCGTGGGTGGGCAGGGGCTGGTAATAACTGCCGCAGCCCCACGCTGTTCCCTTTATGGGCACCTCTTGGGCCCTCGATCCCCATATCTACAAGTGTAGGTGCTCCTAGGGAAACAGAAGGCCAAAGTCACATGGTGGGAAGGGTGAGCCGGCTCCCCTCAACCTCTTGCCATGTGAGGGACAGATGGGCCTGCAGAGGAGCTGGGGCCGGGCACATCTGATGACGAGTGACATCTGCTGGGCAGGGTATGGGCAGAGGTGGGGGGGTGCACTGGTCCTCGCTTGGCCCCTGATTCCCGGGAGACCCCCATCCTCTCTTGCAGGGACCTGTGTGGCCTTCCCTGGCTCCTACTTGATTGGTTCTGAGCCTCCTCCTTGCTCACCTGCCAAGTGAGGGTATCTCGGCTCCTTGGGGCTCAACTCCACCTCCTGCCCCTTTCTTAGTACCCCTATGCCCTTCCCTGGGCATCCCCTCCTCTGGGAACCACTCTGCTGCAAAGAAGAAAAATGATTTTGGGAGTGAGAAGCCCTATGGTGTCACTCAGGTAAATCATCTGACCTTGCCAAGCCTCAGTTTGCTCACCTATGAAATGGGGTGATAAAAGTTTCTGCTTTGCAGGGCTGCTCTTAAGATCACATGAAATCTTTATACCTCTCTCCCCTCCTGGGGGTCCTGGAGCCCACATTCTGTGCTACCCGTGTCTACTCAGGAAATGCCCTTTGAACAAAGGGAGAAGGGAATTGGTTTTGGGGAGCTCCTCCTTGGAGCCTCCTCATCCAGCTGGGGGTGGATGGGAGGAGCTGGCTGAGGAGGTGGTGAGGTGGGGTCTCCCATGAAATGCCCATGGGGTCCCTTTGGGTGGCTCATTGGGTCTGTGAGAGGGTCCAGGTAGAAACAGGTCTATTTCTGGCTTCTTAGCTGACTTGGATTCAGGTAGAATTATGCGGAGCTGGCCAGTCTGCTTGCATGCCAGGATCACTGGAGTGCTTTCAAAAATTCTAAAGCCCAGGCCACACCCAGACCTATTAAATCGGTCTCAGGAGTGTTTGTGCTTCCAGAATGATCCCTGTTGGAAAACAAGTTTGGGAAAACAAGTGTCGGAATGCTATCCTGTCATTGCAGTTTATACTTGGGAGTCTGAACCCTCCTTGCTCTGCCTGTTGTGATTCAGCCCCTGAGTGGGTCCAGCCTCCCAAGCTGAGAACCCAGGGTGCTTGCGTGCCCCTCTGGAGTATGTGTGAGCTGAGGGAAGACCTAGGAGAGGGGCGTACCTGGGAGCCATTCCTGCCGCTGAGTCACTAGGGGTGTGTTCCCTCCACTGGCTAGTCAGAGAAGGATAAAAGAGGAGATGCCCCAAAGGCACCTACAAAGCCAGCCCACACTGTACGCTCTGTACTCCCTGAGCTCCCTGCAACCCCAGCCATACTCAGCCTCATTTAGCCCAACCCTGCAACCCCAGCACCTGTCCATCCCCAGGATCTGCCCTGCCATCTACCCACTTGTGGCGGGAGGCCCATCACCTCCCAGCTATGTCAACATGGCCTCTGTCTGTCCTGCATTCATTCCACAGGTACTTCCTGAACACTGCCACTTGCACGCTCAGTGCTGGGCATAGGGGGTGTGCATAGGACAAGCCTTAGCCCTTCCCATGTGAGTCGGTACCATCTTACCCACGTTGTGTGTGTATCTGGGTTGTTGACTCTGCCTTCTGCCAATCCTTCTCTCAGCACCTGTGATCTGAAGTGCTGGCCGAGGGTGGCATGATGTTGGACTAGAAGGAATTCTGTCCTAAACTGGTTCTTGGACTTTTCCTTTATGTCCAGTGGGTCTAGCCCTCCCTGCTGACCCAGGGACTGACCCCAGGGTGCTGGGCTGTGTCCCTGGAGCTCTGCCCACACAGTGCTGGCTATGAGGGGGATGGAGGTCAGGACCTGGTCTAGGAGCCTGGCAGAGGGTTTGGAAGGGGGCACACCAGCATGCAGATCCACTTCCCCACATAGCCAAGTAGTCTGGTGCAAAGTGCTTTTCCGCAGAGCTACCCAGCTCCTGCCCTGGTCCTTGACACTCTGAGGTCAGCACATAGGAGGTAGTCTTGGCAGGGTGAGTGGAGGGCAAGTTCCATTTCACCGTCTGGATCCCTGATGACTTCCTGGCTCTGAGATGTGGTCTGATGGAGACCCAGTGGGGAAGTGACAGGGTTCTGTCCAGCCCTCCAGAAGGTTCTGCCTTTGTATAGGAGCTTGGTGGCCCTTCCCTAGAGGCCGTCGGAGTCCACCTCCACCACCTTCCATATTGGTGTGAGACCCCATTTTCAGTCCAGGCTGCATTTTTCAGTGTGGCCTCTGACCTCTGACATGTTTGCAGCAACTCTAGCTGCTGACCGGATGATTGTTTTATACAGCTCTCGTTTTTAAAATCAAGGTATAATTTGCCTATAAGATTCACAATTGTGTACACTCATGTGGCTGCCCTGTGGTGAAGGTTATCCTGAAGTGCTCATGCCCTTCTAGTCCACCCACCAGTGCGCTGGCTGCCTTCGGCTGCGGTGTTTAGGTTTCTTCGTACTTGGTGTGCAGCCTTTGGAGGAACTCACAGTCATGCGGGTCAGGAGTTTTATCACTTCTGAACAGCGTCCTCTGTGTTATCGTACCAGAGTTAGTGGACTCTGGGCATTGGCTGTGTTAGCTCTCAGAGTGCAGCCACTGTGAACTGTATACCAGGCTTGGTGTGGACATGTGGCACATCCTTCCACCTATCTCAGGTGATGCCCACAGCAAGGCCTTCACCCCCTCGTGTCCACATGGACATGGTCCTGAGCAAGGAGGCCAGCCAGCCTCTTCACCCAAGCTTTGTTCCCTCAGTAACCTGTGTCTGGAGAGGGAGGGACCATGTGTCAGGAGGGAAATGATCCCCACAAATTGTGAGAAATGGGCCTCGGGGACTACCATGCCTGGCTTCAGCCAGATCTGAATTAATAGGCACTCCCCTGTAAGCCCAAGCATTCTAGATTCCAGGTTAAGACTCTGAGACCCACAAGGGTTGAGTCACAGGTGTTCACAGGGAATGGCAGTTTCCAGTTCTCCAGGTGCTTCAGAGGAACAGAGTAGGTTGGGGCACTGGTCAGACAATCAAGCGCCATGGGTCCAGGTCCAGCCACTTCTGGCTTGTCAACCTCCTCTTTCTTGCTTTTTCTATTAGACCCACATGGGCAAATGTTTATGGAGATGCATGTTCTCAGAGTTCAGTTTCTCACCTGTGAAAAGAGCTAATACCTCCCATGAGAGAAGCTGATGAGCTTATTTGGGGCAAACTGGGATTTACAGCAACTGACACCTTGGGATTATTGCCCTCCCTCCTCTAAGCACCCCAAGTTCTCTTGCTTTTCTTTTAATAGCTGTGTCATCCTCCGTCTTCTGCCCCCCTGGGCCCTCATCAGAGCTGGAGAGGTGATCACAGCAGCCCAAGGCTGGAGGGACCTGCGGGGGTAGGGAGGGGACATCCGGACAGAGCAGGCCCAGCAAAGATGGGCCTCTGTTAGGTGGGTCCCAACCCTTGCCATGCTGCCTTTGCCTACCCTCTCACACACCTCCAGGGCTTTCTGTCTTGGATCCGGGTCATTACTGGGCTAAGCAATAGGTAGGGATTCCATCTCATCTTCCCTCATCCCCCAAATCTGTCCTTCCTTTCTGGCCTCCAAGTCCTCCTATCCCTCCTTCTCAGGTTTGGGTTCACTTTCTGCTGGTGCTTTGTAGCTACTGTAATTTGTTTTTGTTGACTTGCTAGCCAGGCTGTATGTCTGTTTGTGGGGTGACCTGAAGCATTTGGCTCTGGGTAAATCTTTTTCTTTCCATTTCTTTTCACCGTTTCCTGACCAGACTGTGTTCTTATATCAGGTTTTTCTGACATGCATTTATGAAAGTTTGATCTTTTATCTTATCTCTGATACCATCCATTTCATCAATAACATGTAATTAAATTCCCTGTGGTACATTTGGTTTGGGATTTTATTAATGTTTTAAACTCTAATTACATATAGTAAAGTACACAGACTTTAAGTGCCTTTGTGTATGTTGGCAACTACACGTATCTTCCTGGGGTACATCTGTAGGTTGTTAGCACTCGTTGCTCATGGGGTCTGTTTGTGTGGATATACCACACCTCCTTCACTCATTGTCAGGTAGAGTAGACAGGCAGCATTAGGATCATTTTCAGCTTGGGCCTGAGATACTGCTCCTGTGGATGGCTGGTGCCCATTTCTGTCGAATGGAATGGCTGGAGCTGTTACACAGACAGGTTGGTCTGTCTTCCAGAGTAGCACAGGAGTGTGTGGGAGCTCCTATCCTCACCATCCTCACCCCTGGCTCTTGGTGTTGTCATTGGTTTAAATACTAGCCATTCTGAGCAATGTGTAACAATAGTTCATTCCCCTAGTAATTAGTATTTTCCATAGACCATTTCCTGTGTTTACTAGCCATTCAGAGAGCCTCTTTTGTAAAGAGCCTGTTAAAGACTTTTGCCCAGTACTCCTGTTGGGTGTCTGCCTTTTTCTTATTGATGTATAGGAGCTCTTTATATATTGAGGATACAGATCCCTTTGCCATCCGGTAGAAGTTCTGACACAGTGGTACAGCAAAAAGAACTGGTGTGAAGAGGGCAAGGGACAGCTCTGTTCCAGCTATGCTTCTGCCCTGTTACGGCCTTGGCCTCTTGGAGCCTTAGGTTCTTCCTCCATAAAATGGGAATGTGAATTCTCCTGAGAACTTTGAGACGGGCATCAAGTGAAATAATATGCTTAAGGAGCCATAGAGGTAGTAGCTGTTATTGGTACTATTTAATAATTTTTTTTTATAAAACAGGGAGAGACTTCACACCCACTAAGATGGCTCTAATCAAAAGATAGACAATAACAAGTTCTGGCAAGGATATGGCAGATTTGGAACCCTCCTGCATTGCTGGTGGGAATGTAAAATGAGATGGTCATTATGGAAACAGTTTGGCAGTTCCTCAAAAAAAAGTTAAAGAGATATTACATGACATAGTAGTTCTGCTCTTAGGCATATACTTGAGAATTGAAAGGATACATCCACATGAAAACTTGTAGATGAATGTTTGTAGTATCATTATTCATAATAGCCCCAAAGTGTAAATAAATCCAAATGCCTATCAAATGATGGATAAACATGTGCTCTATTCATACAATGGAATATTATAATATTTGGCCATAAAAAGGAATTAAATTCTGATACATTCTACAACATGGATGAACCTGGAAAACATGTTAAGTGAAAGAAGCCCATTCCAAAAGATGGCATATTTATTGTATGATTCCATTTATATGAAATGTCCAGAACAGATAAATTAATAGAGACCGAAAATAGATTGGTTGTTTTCAGGGTCTGGGGAAGGGAGCTGGGGAGTGACTGCTAATAGGGCTGGGGTTTCTTTGGGTGGTGATGGAAATGCGGAATGGTGATGGTCACTCTGTGAAGGTGCTAAAACCACTGAATGGGACACTTTAAAAGGTGAGTATTATGCTGTGTGGGTTACATCTGTAAATTTTTTTTTTAATGGAGGTAAGTCGGAGAGTCTTTTTGCTTGCTAAATCTTTTAGATAAATTTCACTGTTATTCTAAAGTAATCCCCAAAAGATTTGAGGCAGCTTCCTTCTAGGTCTATAGCTGTGATGCCCACATTGCATGAACTCCACATGACAACTTGAGGAATGATCTTACATTCAACTTATGTTTAGCCCTTCTCATTAGTGTATTTATTAATATAATTTCTTTTAATAAATCTCATGTTTCTAGTTAACAAAATACACTAATAACATAGTTGCTTTGCTTTTTTTCTTCTGTTTCTCGGTTTTTGTTGTGTCACTTTCCCTTTGTGAGACTTTTGCCTTGTTACTTTGTTGAGTTTCTAAAATCCTGGAGTAGAGAAGCTGTTCCGGTCCTTTTTATCATTAATGTTTATTTTTAGTGCAGACACATCCCCTCCCCAAGCACAACACTGCTTTGGCAGTGATCCTGACGTTTTGATGCGATATTTCTGTTGTTTGTTTATTCAGTTTCGTGTTGTTTTGTTCTGTGTGTGCTCTCTGATACAGACATTATTTAAGAGATCATTTTTCAATTTTCACATGTTTGGGTGCATGCTAACGTTTTCTCATAGCTTATTTTTTAGAAAAATTTTAGGTTTACAGAGAACTTGTAAAATATTGTTTTCATTTTTCTCCCATGCTGCACAGACACATAAATGGAATTTATTCATTTTTTAGACTGCTCTGATGTCATTCATCATTCCCTTGTGATATCATTTCCTTACAAAAAACTATCTTTAAGAGATTATGCCTTCAGTCCTGCTGTTGAGTTTTCTGTTTGTGCCAGTCCTGATTTGCTTGCTGTTGCTGAGCCCTCGATCTCTTGCTCTTCGCCTAGTTGACACTTTCATGTATTTCACACTAGACTGTTTGGGTCACGATCAGTTTAATCAGCCTTTGATAGTGAGTTTAATCTCTTAATGCTATAAATTCTTTATCTCATATTGTCAAGCTTGTATTTATATCAGCGTAATAGGCCTGAGCCCACTCTTTAATTTAATAAGGCTTGCTGCCATTTGGTCTCCTGTGGAGTCCTGGTTACTCAGGACTCTCAACAGCACACGGGGACATCTAGAGTGGAACAAGGCTGTGTGTGTGTGTGTGTGTGTGTGTGTGTGTGTGTGGCCTTCAGCAACCCCCATGTCCTTCAGGCCACCTCAGCTCGTTTCCAGACCTTGGAAACACCAGATTCCCGTTTGACTCCATCAAATGTTCAAGCCCTGTGGCTTGTATGTGGCATAATTTTAGGGGGCAAATCCATCATTCAGCAGTATTTACTGAGCACATGATTATGAAGGCAATGAGCATTGGACCTGAGCTGCTGTTTCCTGGCTATGCTGATTTCTCTGCCTCCTTCCCCCTTACAAGGAGTAAAATTGCGGGAGGAGAAGTGGGCCTTGCTCCAAAGGCCACGCCCCCTCCCTCAAGGACAGAAGCTAGCAACTACCCTTCATTGGCACCCTTGCCCTCCAAATGTGAGGTTCTGACAGGGATACCATTTCCAAACGGAAAAGGGAATGGACACTTGAAGGGGCTCGTCACAGTGGTTGAGGGGAATAGAGAGGCGGGGGTGCCGATGACCAGTGAGCAAGTGAGTCTGGTCATTCTGTGATTCCCCAGGATGTGAGGCTTTGGGGTCTTGGCTGACTGACCAGGCTGCAGGCCTGCAGACTTTGGTTCTGGGAGGCCTGATAGTGTCTGCTGTCCCTATATCACTGGCACCCACCAGAGGCCAGTCATACAATAAGTGCTAATAAGTGCTGTTGGTAAAGGTTTAGAATATGCTGAAGCTAGCCCTGGGGTTTTCCAGCAAGATGAGTGCTGAGCAGGGGACATCCAGAGGACACTGCCTTCCTCCCCTCCGGTTCAGGAGTGGATGAGGATCAGACCTTTCCCCTGCTCAGCACTGACAAGGAGCCAGCAGCGTCTTTACCTTAGCAGGCAGTGGGAGCGCCTGGCCAAAGTGGGTAGGCCGGGACAGACGGGCAACTGGTGGGATTCCTGGGATGCCAGGCCTGGTTGTTCCCAGGAGGCTGGGCCCACCCTGATACAGGCGTGGTAGCTAATCAGGGATGAATGTGGGACCAGTGTGAGACCAGCTGGCTGTGGGTGGGTGGTGCTGGATCAGCTTAGACAAAGGAATTGAGGATCCCAGCTTTGTTGTGGAAACTGTGTCCTGGAACAAGTGTACCTCATTGGAATGCTGAGGCTGGCTCTCCTGTCTTGGCAAGTGTTGTGCCTGCTGCATCAGATGGCCAAACTGGTTTAGGAAGAAAGAATTCCCGGGGACAGCCCTGCCTGGAGGCCTGGTGTCCCGCCCTGATGGTGTAGGCCTTCTACAGGGAGCCAGGCCCAGTGGAATATCTGGGGTGAGGTGGGGTTCCCAGTCTTCAGTGCATATCTGTTTCCAGGCCCTACATCAGTTTGTGCAGAAACTGAAGGGTCAGCTTCCAAGAGCTAGGACTGATGGCCAGCTCTTGTCATAGAGATATCCACATGGCTCTCTTGAGAGCCGGGAAGTGGGTGGGGCAACTTTCCTTTGTAGGTGAATAAACTTATTTCATTAGGCAGTTGTCACAGAGCTGGGTGGCCCCGCTCTCTGACTCCAGAGCAGGGATATCTCCTATGTGTGTCCTGTGTGTGAATGGAGAATGAGCTGTCTCTTGGGCATGGGGTCAGGGTGGGGGTGACGGACGGGGTGGGTGGCACCGGCACCAGGGACTGACCAACTGCTTGGCAGGTGGAGGGGGTAGGCACTGGCCTGGGGCCACTCTTCAAACCTTGTCATTCCTCATAAATGGGCTGGCTGTAGGTGACTTTGACCTGATGCCCACGCTGCCTCAGCACATGTTAGGGCGTAGGAGGGCCTCGCCTGGAGACATAGCTGGCCAGTGGCAGAGCCAGGATCTCGGCCTGGGTGGCCTGGCTCCAGGTGTGTACCTACCTGTTGGTTTTCCTGTTTTGCCACTGGGAAGTTCTCAGGGCAGCAGGTGCCTCCCGCACAGTAGGTATCTCCAGGAAGGCTGGGCGTCTGTGTGACTGAGGGAGGGAGGAGAAGGGATTCTTGCCTAGGGGTTTAGAGGTCCTGATATGAGAAACTAGATCTCCTTCTCACCTCACCTTGTCCTGCCTCTGTGCTTTGCTCACGCTGTTCCTTCTACCTGGAGCACCTCACCCTCCTCCCAGGCTCTGATTAGCTGTCACCATTTCCTCCTCTGCACCAGGTGTGGGTCAGGGATGCAGCCCTTCCAGCATATGCTTACAGATTTTCTATAAAGAACCATAGAAAGTAGCACTTGAAGAGTTGTTCCAGGGTACTGGAGGTGCCCAGGTGATAACAGGGAGCTTTGGTGGTGCCTGAGTCATGAGAGGATGAGAACTGCTGCCTCGTGGACCACATCTGGCCCACAACCTGGTTTTGCAAATAAAATTATTTTGGAACACAACCGTCAGATAGTCAGTAGTGTCCTGAAATCAAACTGCAGGAGGCATCTTGGCATTAGTCTCAAAGCCAGAAAGACCCTACTTTTAAACCCCAGGAAGCCCATTGTTGGTTATAATCTTTTCCTGTGCTTCATTGGGCCACTTGTTTCTGTATCTCAGTCTCTCTTTAGGGTGATAGGGTCCTGAATATCCAGTGTGGGCTCGTTCTAGAGCTATCCAGCCTCCTGTACACCACATCTACCCTGGGGTCCGTCATGTTGATGCTGGACCAGTGACAAATATGGATATGCTGACTCCGGAGGAGGTGGCTCCCTGTTGGGCATCCAGAAGGCAGTGGGAGCCCTAGAGAGGAGAGCAGGGAGTGATTCCCTGAATTTATAATTTAAGGCTCTTGTTGTTGGGGGCTGGGTGGGAGGCTGCACAGGCTCTGGTAAGTGAATTGTGTTAACTCACTAAATTCTTACAGCAATGACCTCAAGTTGATGGTGTTATTAACCCAGGTTACAGATGAGGAAATTAGATATATCATGATTTGTGCCCACCACAGCCACCCAGCTGTGCTGTCACAGCTTATTTCAGAGGTGGACTAACTGAGGCAGCAGGGGGTGTTGGCTGCACTTCCCTGACATGTGGTGATGGGTATGGGCTCATGCTTCCAGGTGTGCCCAGGGCCTGGCCTGCCCTAACAGTCCATCTCCTGGGGGTGAGGTCACTGAGCTCGCCTCTTAGATATAAACCTTGCCACCCTGTCTTTCATCCCAAGGCCTTGTCCTGGGCACTACACCATTCCATACTTTGGCCAGACTGTGCTGCCTTGCAAGGCACTGAGCCCTTTTGTGCCTCAGTTTCTCTGTGTGCAAAGTGAGAGCTTGCGCAGGGTCCTCCCATGGAGCAGCTTGAACAGTCTAGCATGCAAGGTGTGCTCAATTGAACTCAGCTGCAGTCACATGATTGATTCCACAGGTCATGGGTACTGCTGTCATTTAGGGATGAGGTCACCTGGCTGGTACATGGGTGTTTCAACCAAATCCTTAGGGCAAGTGAGGAGGGGCTGCCCCGAGGCTGGACCACCCTAACAGGGATCTACCGCCTCCCATTCCTACTGGGCTCCTGTCCCATGGGGCTCTTACAGTGAGACTCAGGGCCTGAGGAAGCAAGGATCGCAGTGATTCAGTTTGCTGTGTGCCAGTGATTAGCAGGCCATCACTGTTTCTGCCCTGCTCCACGAGTGTAGACAGGGAGGTCACAGAATTGAGGCACTTGCAGAGGTCAGCTGCTGTTCCCTTCATAGCCTATCAGGCCTCCCCACCTCTGCCCCCACCCTCCTTCGACTCCCTCCTTCATCCTCTGCTTGACGTGGCCTGGGGTCTGATTGTAGCAACCCTTCCTGTCCAGATCCTCTTCATTGTCTTCAAATTCCCCATTGCTCACGCTGTTCCCCCAGCTGAGGCAACTCTTCCCACCACCTTTGATTTTGAAAGCCTGCCCCTGAGTCATTTCCCCTCCTGGCCTGGAGCCCCTCCCCTCCTACATTTGACAGACCCAGCCTCCTGTTCAGCCTATCCTGAGGCCATGCCACTGAGGGAGAACCTGGCCTTCCCAGCCACATCTGGCTCTGGCTCCCCGTAGGCACAGATGATTGTCCCTTGTCCATGTTGGTGTGGCTGAACTTGAAGCCAGCGTTTCTGGAGACAGAATAACTTAGGCCAGCAAACAGGCCAGCATCCTTCCCCAGGGCACCTGGCTGGTCGTGACCTCATCCGTGGGCTCACCCAGACATGTTGGACCTTGCTGGGCCTATGCAGCTTCAGAGCAGTGGGCAGGGTGTGGGCCTGTAGCCTATATCAAGCACAGAATCCACCATAGCCAGGACAGCCCCTGGGGGGACATCACCAAGTCACTGCCTCCTCCTCAAAGCCCAGGTGAGCATAGTCCTGTGGTCCAGGAGCGTGGGAGCTCAGGCCTTCCTCCTCCTTGTCCCTTTTCTTCCCTAGAGCAGCCAGGGAAGTTTGTGGGCAGGTGTGGGATGGAGATCACATCTGGGGTCCCCTTCCCAGCCTGGATCTTGATGGCAGGGTGGGCAGAGAGCCCTCCTGTGGGCAGGCAGGGGCTCACACTCTGCAGGGCACTGGCCTGGGAGGTCCATAGTGAGGCAGGGGAAGCTGCAAGGACAACAAGCCCACAGCTGGTGACCCCCATGTCAGACGACAAACACCACTTCTTTGAGTGCTTCCTTAAGAGGGGACGAGAGGAGACAAATGGCCTATGGGAGGCAGAGGAAGGAGTGATTCCAGGTGTCCTAGAGGGAGACAGGTTTTGGGATGGACTTGAAAGGCTGCATAGGATTGTGTGAATGGGCGTTGAGGGTGTTTTGGTCAGAAGTTCACGCAGATGGTCTGAGTGACCAGGGCACTGTGTCACCTCTCTGACCCTCAGCTTCCTGGCCTGTGAGCTGGAGACAGCAGCCACGGGATTGACTCTCTGTCTTGTAGGTTTACACTTTCCATGGTGGGGGTACAATGCTTCACAAACATCTGAGTTACTTTTTTAAACAGCTTTATGGTAAACTGTATATATTTATTCAGTGTAAGTTTTCATACAGGTATATACTCACAAGACCATCAGCGTAACCAAGATAAGGGACATGTCCCTCACCTCACATGTTTCCTCATTTCTATTTTTTTTTTTTTGGTTTTTTTGAGACAGGACAGAGTCTCACTCTGTTGCCCGGGCTAGAGTGCCGGGCATCAGCCTAGCTCACAGCAGCCTCAAACTCCTGGGCTCAAGCAATCCTTCTGCCTCAGCCTCCCAAGTAGCTGGAACTACAGGCATGCGCCACCATGCCTGGCTAATTTTTCTACATATTTTTAGTTGGGCAATTAATTTCTTTCTATTTATAGTAGAGACGGGGGTCTTGCTCTTGTTCAGGCCGCTCTTGAACTCCTGACCTTGAGCGATCCACCCGCCTCGGCCTCTCAGAGTGCTAGGATTACAGGCGTGAGCCACCACGCCCGGCCCTCATTTCTATTTTTAATCCCTCCCCATTCCCCCACCCTCAGGGGACCACGGTATAGATTCATTTACATTGCACAGTTTTATATAAATGGACTTACACAGTATGTATTACTTTTTGGTCTGGCTTTCTACTAGATAATTTTGAGATGTATCTGTGTTAACGTTGTTTATCAATAGTTGATTCCTTTGGTTACTGAGAAGTATTCCATCATACGGGTGCATCACACTTTTTAAAAAATCCCTTTTCCTGATGGTTATTCAGTTGTTATTCAGTTATTCAGTTATTTCCAGTTTGGTTTGTTTTGCCTATTACAAATATACACATTCCTGTGCAGGTCTTTGTATGGACATGTGGTTTCATTTCTCTTGGATAAGTACCTAGGAGTGGATGACTATGCTGTGCATTAGATATATACTTAATGTTTTAATTTAAGAATCTGCCAAATTCTTTTCCGAAGTTGTTGTACTGTTTCACCTTCCCCACCAGCGGCATATCAGAGTTTCAGTTGCTCCACCCCTGTGTCAGCACTTGGTAGGATCAATCGTTTTGATTTTAAATACTCTAGCAGATATGTGTTAGTATCTCATTGTAGTTGTAATTTGCATTTTCCTAGTGACTAATGATGTTAAGCTTCTTTCCATGTGATTCTTTCCCTTACATATATCTTCTTGGTGACGTATCCATTCACTTCTTTTGCCCATTTTTTATTGGATTGTTTTCTTATTATTGTGTTTTGAGAGTTCTTTAGATATTCTGGATACAAGTAGTTTATCAGATATGTGATTTGCTAAGTTTCTGTCTCATTCTATGACTTGTCTTTTGATTCTCTTTTAACATATCTTTCAAATAGCGTACGTTCTTAATTTCAGAGGCCAATTTACTGATTTACAGATCGTGTCCAAGTTCACAAACTTTTTCTCCTATGTTTTTTTCTGGAAGCTTTATACTTTTTATATTTCAGCCTGTGGTCCATTTCGAATTAATTTTCATATATGGCGTGAGGTATAGCTTGAAGTTTGTTTTTTTAATATTGTCATTCATTTATTCAAGCATCATTTGCTAAAAGATTATCCTTTTGCCACCAAATTGCCTTTGTCAAATCAGTTGATCATACTCGTGAATCTATTTCTGGATTCTCTATTCTTTCAGTAGATCCGTTTCTCTACCTTTATGCCAATACCTGTGCCTCTTGATTACTGTAGGTATATAATAAGTATTGAAATCAGGTAGGTAGGGTCAGTCCTCCTAACTTTTTCTTTTTCAAAACTTTGGCTATTCTAGATTTGTTGAATTTCCATATGAATTTTAGAAACAGCTGGTCAATTTCTGTAGAAAATCTGAGATTTTGTTGACATTGTGATGAATTGATAGAGTAATCTGTGGAGAACTGATGTTTTAACAGTATTGAGTATTCCGGCCCATAAACAGAGTGTAGCTCTTCCTTTGTTCTTTTTTTTTTTTAGACAGAGTCTCACTGCGTTGCCCGGGCTAGAGTGCCATCGCATCAACCTAGCTCACAGCAACCTCAAACTCCTGGGCTCAAGTGATCCTCCTGCCTCAGCCTCCTGAGTAGCTGGGACTACAGGCATATGCCACCATGCCCAGCAAATTTTTTCTATATGTTTTTAGCTGTCCAGCTAATTTCTTTCTATTTTTAGTAGAGAGAGGATCTTGCTCTTGCTCAGGCTGGTCTCAAACTCCTGAGCTCAAACGATCCACCCGCTTCGGCCTCCCAGAGTGCTAGGATTACAGGTGTGAGCCACCACTCCTGGCCTCTCCCTTTGTTTTGTTAGTTAATTTCTCTCAGCAATATTTTGTGAGCTTTCGTGTGTAGGTCTTGCACATACTCTGTCAAGTTTAAGCATTAAAACATTTAATATTTTTGATGCTATTATAAATAGCATTTGTTTAAAATTACACTTTCTGAAATAAATTTGACTTGTATCTTGTGACCTAGCTAAATTCACTCGTTAGTTCTAGTAGCATTTTTATAGATTCCTTCAGATTTTCTACATAGGCTGTCATGTAGTTTATGAAAAGACATTCTAACGTCTTCCTTTCAAATTGGGATGCCTTTGTTTTTTGTTTTGTTTTCTTTTTGTTTTACTTTATTGCACTGCAGGCTGGAAATTCAAGTACAATGCAAAAGTGAAGTGATTAGATTCCATTCTTCACCATTAAGTAATGTTAGCTGTTTAGCTGTGAGGTTTTTGGAAAATGCCCTTTATCAAGTTGAGGAAGTTCCTTTCTGTTTTGCTAAAAGTGTATATCAGGGGTGGATGTTGAATTTTGTCATATCATTTTCCTGAATCTTTTGACATGATTATATGGTTTTTCTTGTTTGTGAATATACTGAATTACATTGAATTTTTTCTAATGTTAATTAATCCTATATTCTTTGAATAAGCCCCATGTTACTACCATGCCTTGTTTTTATAAATTGGTAGATTCTATTTGACAAAATTTTACAAAGACATTTTTTGCATCCGTGTTCATGAGGGATTTTGGCTTGTAGTTTCTTTTTTTTGTGTGCTGCCTTTGATTTTGGTTACAGGGTAATGCAGGGCTCATAAAATCAGTGGAAAGTATTTCTTCCTTTTCAGCTTTCTGGAAGAGTTTGTCTAGAATTGGACTTATTTCTTTTTTAAATGTTTCATAGTATTCATCAGTTTAAACTGCGTGGACCCATAGTATTCTTTGTGGGAAGGTTTTAAATTACTCATTTAATTGCTTCAATAGATAAAGTACTTTTCAAGGTATCTATTTCTTTTTGAGTGGGCTTTGATAGTTTGTGTCTTTCAAGGTATTTGTCCATTTCATCTAAGTTGTCAAATCTATTGGCATAAAGCTATACATGACATTCCCTTATTATTCTTTTAATATCTATAGAATTTATAGTGTTCTCATGTTTTATTCCTGATAATGGTAATTTGTGTCTTCTCTTTTTACCCGCTGATTAATCTGGTTAGAGGTTTATCAATTTAATTGATCTTTTCAAAGAGCTTGCGTTTGGTTTCATTAGTACTTGTCTATACTTTTTCTTATTTCATTGATTCCCACTGTGGTCATTATTTCCTCTTTTCTTACTTTGGGTTTCATTTACTCTTTTTCTAGGTTTTTGTTTCTTAACTTTTTACTGAAGAAAAACATATAGAGCATAAATCATAAGTGTGAATTTTTGCAGGCTAAGCACCCCTGTAACAAGCACCCAGATAAAAAATCAGAATATCACAGCCCCTGAAATCCATCCTCAAGTGCCTTCCCAGGCACTAGCTCTCCCCTATTCCAAGGGTCACCACTATCCTGACTTCTAACAGCGTAGATTAGCTTCAGTTATTCTTAGAACTTTATTTGTATGTGGAATCACACAATGTGTATTCTCTTTTGTGTCTGGATTCTTCCACTCAGCATTATGTGGGATTCATCTCTGTTTTCTGTATGTTAAAAGTTTGTGCATATTTCATTTCTGTATTCTATTGTGTGAATATATCACAATTTATCCTTTTCCTGATGACAGATACTTGGGGACTCTTGGTTTTTGTAAATAATGCTTCTATAATGTGCCTTTTCATGCACTCATGTAAGTGTCCTGCTCAGTATATGCCTAGGAGTGGAAGTGCCAAGACCTAGAACAGGCAGGTGCATGTTTAGCTTTAGTAGATACTATTTTCCTGAGTGGTGGTAGCAGTTACACTCCTGCACCGGAGTATGAGAGGTCATGGGGTTTTAGGCAAGGAGTGACAGGCTACCTCCTAGTTACCATTGATACTATCAAATGTTTGTTGAGCAACTAAATGAGTGAATATATAAAGGGAGACAATTCTAACTGAGCTAGCTGAACTCTCCTGAGCAACGCTCTGTCATCAAACACCATCCTGGGCCTATCTATAGTACCTGGTCTATTTTTTAAGATGGAAACTGAGGTTATTGGTTAGACTGCTCTTTTTTCCTAAAATAGGCATTTGGTGCTATAAATATCCTCCTAAGTACTTGCTTATTGACGTGCCATAAATTCTTATATACATTTCATTTTCATTCAGTCAAAAATACTTTCTAGTTTCCCTTTTGACTTCTTCTTTGACATATAGGCTACTTAAAAGTGTTACTTAGTTGCCAAATACTTGTGGATTTTCCAGAGACCTGTTTGTTAATTGATTTCTTATTTAATTCCACTATAGTCAGAGAACATACTTTGTATGACCTAAATCCTTTTAAATTTGAGACCTGTTTAATGACCCAGAACCTGATCTATCTGGGTGAATGTTCCATGTACACCTGGAAAGAATATGTATGCCATTGTTGTTGGGCTGGAGGCTTCTATAAATGCCAATCAGGTCAAGTTAGTTAATAGTACTACTTGTGTCTTTTATATCCTTACTGATTTTCTGACTATTTATTCTATGAATTATTGAGAGAGGGTTTATCAAATTCCCTAACTATAATTTTGGATTTTTCTGTTTCTCCTTGCAGTTCTGTCAGATTTTGTTTTATTTTAAAGCTTTGTTATTCAGCACATAAACATTTAGGATTATGTTCTCTTTGTGAATTGACTCCTCATTATACTGAAAAGACTTTCTTTATCCCTGATAATATTCTTTGCTGTGAAACCTACTTTATCTGGTATTAATAGAGCCAGCCTAGCTTTCTCTTGATTAGCGTTAGCATGATTTATCATTTTCTATCTTTTTAACTATTTTTAACAGCTTTTAACAGCTTTATTTATTTATATAATTTACTTAGCATGTAATTTACCAATTTAAAATATACAATTCAGTAGCATTTAGCATTTTCACAGAGTTGTATATCTATCACCACAACAATTTTTAGAACATTTTTATTAGCCTATAAAGATACCCCACACCCCAGTTGTTAGCCTCTGCCATCTCTACCCCCAGCCCCTGGCAACCACCAATCTGTTTTTTGTCTCCATAGATTGCCTGTTCTAGACACCTCATATAAATGGAATCATACAGTATGTGGTCCTTTGCAACTGGCTTTTTTCATTTAGCATAATATTTTCAAGGTTACTTTATGTTATGCTATGTATCAGTAATTCATTTCCTTTTATTGCTAAGTAATATTCCTTTGAGTGGACGACCTTTTATTTACCCATTCATCAGTTGGTGAACATTTGGGTTTTTATACTTTGGGCTATTATGAGTAATGCTGCTATGAACATTTGTGTACAAGTTTTTGTGTGGATGTATGTTTTCATTTCTCTTGCATTTATACCTAGGAGTGGGATTGCAGGGTCATATTAATATAATTCTATGTTTTACCATTTGAAGATCTGCCAGACTATTTTTTTTTTTTACAATAGCTGTGTCATTTTACACTCCCAGCAGCAGTATATGAGGATTCTTGGTTTTCCATATCCTTGCCAACACTTATTTTCCATTTTTTTTTATTATAGCCATCCTAGTGGATGTGAAGCACTATCTCATTGTGATTTTGATTGCATTTTCCTAATGGGTAATGATGTTGAACATCTTGTGCTTGTTGACCATTTGTATATCTTTGGGAAATGTATATTCAACTCCTTTGTTCATTTTTAAATTGGGTTGTTTATCTTTTTATTGTTGAGTTGTAAGAGTTATTTATATGTTCTGGATACTATACTCTCATCAGATGTATGATCTGAAAATTTCTCCTGTTGTGTAGGTTGTCTTTTCACTTGATAACATCCTTTGATGTATGAAGTTTTAAATTTTAATGAAGTCCAATTTATCTATTTTTTGTTGGTTGGTGGTCATGCTTTTGGTGTCTTATCTAAGAATCCATTGCCAAATTCAAAGTCGTGAAGATTAATCCCTGTGTTTTGAGAGTTCTATAGTCTTAACTCTTATATTTAGGTCTTTGATCCATTATGAGTTAATTTTTATATATGGTGTAAGGTAGGAGTTCAATTTCATTATTTTGCATGTGGATATCTACTTGTCCCAGTATCATTTGTTGAAAAACTATTCTTTTACAATAGAATTATTTTTGTACCCTCATCAAAAATCAATTGACCATATAAATATATGAGGGTTTATTTCTGGTCTCTCTTCGGTTCCATTAGTCTCTTTGTCTATCCTTATGCCAGTACCACATTGGTTTTGATCACTGTAGCTTTGTGTTGAGTTTTGAAATTAGAAATTGTGAGTCCTCCTACTTTATTTTAGCTATTCTCAGCCCTTTGCAATGACTTTGAAATTGGCTTTTGCATTTCTGCAAAAAAGGCCTTTGGAATTTTGATAGGGGTTGCATTGAATTTCAGGTTAATAATCTTTTAAAGAGACTTAAATAAACAAGAAAAGTTTTTTATATTTGCCCATATAGTTACCGTTTCTTCCTTGTAGATCTAGATTTACATCTGGTATCATTTTTCTTCTCTCTGATTTTATTTAAAATATCTTGTAACGCAGGTCTGCTGTTAATAAATTCTTTCAGCTTTTGTATGTCTGAAGTCTTTATTTCACCCTTATTTGAGAACAGTTTTCACGGAGTATAGCATTCTAGTTAACAGGTTTTGTTTTGTTTTGTTTTTGTTAACAGTTGTTTTTAAGATGTTGTCCCACTCTCTCCTGGCTTGTCAGAGAAATCTGTCATTCTTATCTTTGCTCTTTTTCTGTAAGTCGTGTATCCTTTTTTCTCTGGCTGATTTTTAATTTTTCTCCATCTCACTGGTTTTAAACAACTTTATGTTATGCCTTGGGGTAATTTTCTTCATATTTCTTGTGTGTGGGGTTGGTAAGCTGCTAGTATTGGTAGGTTTATAGTTTTCATCAGATTTAGAAGATTTTCAGCCATTATTTCCTCAGATATTGTTTCTGTTCTCCCCTCGTTCTCTCCTTTGGGGATTCTAGTTACCCATGTATTAGCCTCCTTGAAATTGTTCACACTTTACCGATGCTCCGTTCAGTTTTTTTGTTTGTTCATTTGTTTGTAGACTTTTTCTTTGTTTCATTTTGTGTAGTTTACTGTGTTTTTACGTTGACTAATCTTTTCTTCTGCGTTGTGTATCTGTTGTTAATCCCATCAAGTGTACTTTTCATCTTTAGAAGTTCGATTTGGATCTTTTTGTATTTCCTTGTCCCTGCTTAGTGTGTTCAGTCTTCCCTCTGGTCCCAAACTTGTGAGATTCAGTTCTACTACCTGCTTTCACGGCCCTGTCTACCGCCCTGTGCCTGGGTCAGGTCCGAGTGCTGTTGATTGATGTTTTACCTCTCATCTTGGATCTCCCCTCCCTCCAACTCCGATTTTCCTTTGCCTGCGCAGTGATTGGTGATTGGATGCCGGACTATGGATCTCACCTGTTGAGAGATGGATGTTTTTGTATGCCTGCACGAGCTTTGTCCTGGAATGTAATTAAGTGACTTGGAAAACAGATTGATCTTTTCAGGTTTTGTGTTTAAGCTTTGCTCTGTGGTATTAGAGCAGCATTCAATCCAGTCTAATTTTGCCAGACTTCGGGAGTGTTCCGCCTGCTGCCTGTGAACCAGGAGGGCTGTCCTCTGGCTGGTGGGAACAGGTACTGATTTTAGCCTGCGTGAGTAGTGGCGATTGTTCCTCCACGTCTCTGGGTGGGCCTTTCCCCACCTTGGTGGTTTCCGCACCCTGTACTGACTGGTCCTCAGTGAAGACACTGTCCCTCTGTCTGCAGTTCTGCCCGTCTTTGCTGCCTTGCTGCCATCTTTCAGTCCCTTTTCCTCGATGGGTTCTGCCAGGCCCTGCCTCAGTCCTCTCCCCCCCCCCCCTTTTTTTTTTGAGACAGAGTCTCACTTTGTTGCCTAGGCTAGAGTGAGTGCCGTGGCGTCAGCCTAGCTCACAGCAACCTCAGACTCCTGGGCTCAAGAGATCCTTCTGCCTCAGCCTCCCGAGTAGCTGGGACTACAGGCATGCGCCACCATGCCCGGCTAAGTTTTGCTATATATTTTTAATTGTCCAGTTAATTTCTTTCTATTTTTAGTAGAGATGGGATCTCGCTCTTGTTCAGGCTGGTTTTGAACTCCTGAGTGATCCACCCGCTTCGGCCTCCCAGAGTGCTAGGATTACAGGCGTGAGCCACTGCGCCCGGCCACGCCAAGAATAATTTCTAACAAATGTAGGTCTGTTTGCTTGTAAATACTAATAAGCTATTAAAAGTTGTAGAAGTGAAAGGTTTTGT
>CAUYMX010056386.1:0-35372 GCA_963573855.1 Lepilemur septentrionalis | reverse complement strand
CTAGAGTGCCATGGTGTCAGCCTAGCTCACAGCAACCTCAAACTCCTGGGCTCAAGCAATCCTCCTGCCTCAGCCTCCCAAGTAGCTGGGACTACAGGCGTGGGCCACCACGCCCAGCTAATTTTTTGTTTCTATTTTTAGTTGCCTGGCTAATTTTTTTCTATTTTTATTAGAGACGGGGTCTCACTCTTGCTCAGGTTGGTCTTGAACTCCTGACCTCAAGCAATCCTCCTGCCTCGGCCTCCCTTCCTTGCTGTTTTTTTAAAACAAGAATCCAGTGCAATTTTTTTTTTTATAATATGATGCTAAATTTTTGTTCATGTTTTAATTTACTGTGTCATCCTGCCCTTGCTAGGCTCCTTGGGAAATGCAAGTCTTTGCCTCTAGATAAATGAAGTGACTTGACTGCTGTTCTTTAGTAAAGGGTAGAATTAGGCTAAGGACTTGAGGATCCCCACAGAGTCATAATGGTCATATTAAACATTTAGTTAAGAAATACCAGTATTTCTTCCCCTAGCCAAAATGGAATTTCTCTTCTATCTGAAACAACTAAAAAACTAGTTAAAATACATGAAGCCCTGTTCTCAAGACCTTGGACAACAAGCAACAATGGTCAGTGATCCCTGAAAGACTGGAAACAAATTAGGTTATTCTTGTGATTGTCTCAGCTTACTTCCTGGAGAAAGTTTTCAGGCCACAGTGCAGAGAGTAGGAATCCAGGCAGAACCTAGTGGTATCCCAGAGCTTAGAAAAAGAAGTTAGAAGGCCAGGAGGCCAGGGCAGATGGAGTTTACAAATCTGTGTACCAAAAAGGAGAGTTTCCCACAGAAAGAATTCCAGAGATCTGCAGATGGCCTCCCTTGAATAATCACCTGAGTACTGTTAAAAGATATGCATAGACATATTAACGTTTTAAAGAGTTTATTTGAGCAGACAGTGATTCATGAATAGGGCAGTGCCAAACTACAAGTTGTTCAAGGATACATCAAAGAGGCTTGTGAAAGGAAAACTTTTATAAAATGTTCTCTGAAGCAAGACAAAGGAAATATTTGATTGGTTCAAGTGAAAAGTCTGTAGTTAGTGGTTAGTTGGTGGTTTCTGATTGTTAAATTCTCTAGTTAGAGGTTAGTTGGCAGTTTTTGATTGGTTAAGCTTAAATTTTATTTTCCTAGGCCGTGACCATTCACTATCAGCCAGATTGTGGTTTGCTTATATAGGAACTCAGAGGGCTAGAGCCACTTCGATCTAATGGCCTCTCAATTATTTTAATCGTACTGCTCATTACATGCCTGTGGGGAAACTACCCCAGACCAGGAAATGATCTACTCAAAAGGATTAAAGGGAACAATTCCTTAAGTTCACGTGTTTGGGAATAGTGCATGTTTCCACTAGCCAAACTTAAAAACATCATAATTCATGGGACATCAGAGTACTCAGAAGGGATATTTCCTCATTAGTGGGGTACAATTAACCCTAAACTCAACTGTGACCCTTCCTTACAAAGCTTAAAATCAAGAACCTAAAAGATCAAACTGTTTACAAGTAACTTAACTATGTCCCAGAATAAAAATCGATATATTTACAGGGATGAAAAAGTATCCAGCACTCAATAGGTAAAACTTACAATGTCTGACATCCAATCAACAATTACCAGGCTTTCAAAGAAACAGGAAAATAAAACCCACCATGAGGAGAAAAACAACCAATCAAAACTGACCCAGAAATGACAACGATGATAGAATTAAATAAGGACATTAAGGCAGATATTAGAACTGCATTGCATATGTTCAAGAAGGTGGAGTAGTGAACAAGTTTAGTAGAGACATGGAATACAAAAAAAATATTTTAAAAAACCAACTTGAAGATCTGGAGATAAAAATTACAATGTCTGAAATGAAAACTATTCTATTAATAGCTGGGATGGGGTTAATGGCAGATTAGACATTGTAGAAGAAAAGAATAGTGAGCCTGAAGACATAGCAAAAGAAACAATTCAAAATGAAATACAGACAGAAAAGATGGAAAAAATTAACAAAGCATTAATTGTGGTTGTGTGACAACCACATTGATAATTACTTTACATGGAAATTGTCTTAGCATTCTAATTACATGACTGAGATTTTCACAGTGGATAGAAAGCAAGACTCGGCCCCCAATATCCTAATAACCACAAGCACAAGCTGATTAAAAGGCCTCTTTTGCTAAAAATAGAGGTCCAAACATCACTAAGACCATACCTACGTAAGCTAGTATCACTCTAAGTCAGGTGGAAGTTCTTTATGCACACCTCTGTAGAAGATAAACTGGTATATTGTCACATTGACGTGTCTATGAAATCTGTAGTGATTGGGGCCAGTGGAGAGTGCAGACTCGGGGGAAGAGGGTGACTCACTAAAGCAGAGGTATGGAGTGGGATTGTGGCATACAGTTTGGATACTACTCCCAGCAGCTAAAGAGAATCTGAGGGACTTGGGATGTGCAGGTGAAAACAAGCAGGTAACACAGCTCACATGCTCTTTGCCTCCTTTGGTTCCCACAGCAGCTCTGGAAATTATTATCTATATTTTACCAACAAGCATAGTAAACACTAAGGCATTGCCATGGTATTAACTATTAAGTTTATATTACCAGCTAAATGATCCAGAAATAATTTGAAATGTATTATTTTTGTTTCTTGTTGCTTTTTCAACAAGTTTTCATCAGGTTCTTCACTGTCTTTTAATCTGATTGACACGTTAGTTTGCTTCCTCTTTTAAAAATCAAACCTTAATATAATTACAGATTAGGTGATACTTATTCACTTAGGGAAAAATAGATAAAAACTTAAAATTAATTGTTACTCGTGATATTAGGAAAGGAAGCAAGGTGTTGAAAGTAAGATTTAAAAATTATCTTAATACATTGTTTCTTCCGTTCCAAAGCAACAGCAAAAACCATTTTAGAATGTATTTCTTTATAATCAGAAACACAGTAAAGCTCTTCTCATTTAAGGGAAAATGATTCTTTTTTAATGGGCATACATCTGAAAATTTCTCTCTTCAAATGAAATCCAGCAAAGTTTATTTTTACTAAATAGAAAATATTTTCCACCAGCAACAAATGAAGGAGTAAATTTCTAAACATATTAATTGTAATTTTTCAAATAATGTCTGGGGAAAAATTGAAAATAAAAATGAATATTAAAATTTTCAAATTTATAGAGATCCCTTATTTTTTTGATTTTGTATATTTATATCACTTAGAAAGCATTTTGACTGGTTACACGTGAGATAGCAACTATATTACATGCTATTTGAATATTTAAAATCTAGATCCCTATAAGCAAAATCAGTATCTTTCTTACATGATCTGTGTGATCCTACCAGGGAAGGAGACGGAGCAGACATGGGATTTTGTCCATTTCATTTATGTAATCCAATCCTTTTTCTAGTTCTGGGACACTTTTTAAGTTTCATAAACAAATAGTTCTCCCTGTTCTATTAAATAAATGCATTTATTATGCTCCTAAATTTGCCAACTGAAAGTAGACTGCTAAAATGTGACAGTTTGACCGTTTTGAAAATCAGGAGCTAACTGAAAGTTAATCAAATATGAGTCAATTAGCTTTGAAAGTTGGAAGGAGAGATAAAAAAAATCAAAATAAACATGGCAGGCTGCATGTGTTTCCTTGGCAGGGGCTTTGAAAGACGCAGTGTTTTTCATAAGAGGCACTGAGCCTGGCTTTATCATAACTAAAGATAAGATGAAGGAAAACAAATTTATAAGTGTATCTTCAGATGACTGGATTACAGGTTTGTTTATATTCTTTGTATATTTTCTGCACAATCCAAATATGTGTAATTACATTGTATTACATAGTTATAAAATTTATTACATTTAAAAATGTTCCTCATAGAAACTTAAAACATTAGTACAAAAAATACCACCCACTCGCCGGGCGCATTGGCTCACGCCTGTAATCCTAGTACTCTGGGAGGCCGAGGTGGGCGGATCGCTCAAGGTCAGGAGTTTGAAATACCACCCATGACCCGAAAATGTTAATTATTGATACTTTAGGTAAATTACAATTGTGAAATAATTTAATAATTAAATTATGTTAGAGTGTGAAGTCCATACTCAGGCAAGAAAGATATCTCAGGCAAAGTTTAGGATAGATAGTAGCGCAAAGTTTGATTTACTCTCTCTCCAAAGAGAGAGGACACAGCGCAGGAAGTAAAGAGAGGCACTGGCCCTGAGGCCAAATGACTCTGACTTTTTATTAGGGCAGGCTGAGGAGGAGTGAGGGGGTTATGACTGTAGCCCAATTAGCAGAGGACAGCTGAGAAACTGCTGTGTTGGCTTTTTCTGTTTCTCACATAGCAGACTGACAGCAGAGATTAGTTTTTTCTTTCTTCTTGATAGCGGGAAGCATCTGGTACCGTCTCTTCTTGCGTAAGCCGGGGAAGCTCGTATTCCTACTGTGCAATCAGGAACTTTTTCAAGGCTGTTTAAACAATACTCAATAAACTTTTACAAGCAGTGAATTTTTGATGACAGTCCATCAGATAGTCTACCCTTTCCTCCCCTCTCCCAGAAACTTTCTTTTGGAATGTGAATTGACCACTACTGATGAATGTTAATGAGGATTTATACCTTCTTTTGTCTGCTCAGCTTCTTTTAATTGTTAGCTAAACATCTCTGTAGGAAGGATATTCATGTTACTAAACTTAGAAGCAGTTAGGTTCATGCTACTCTAAGTGGCTGCCAATTAGAAATTTATTTTTTTGTTAGCCCGTTAGCAAGACCATTCTTTCATTCATTATTTAATGAATTAATAATTAAATGAATTTAATGTTATTAAACATTGCTATATTAGGCACTGTGCTAGAAACTGAGCTCCAGGGCAATTAAGACAAAATTATTGTTGTGAAAGGGAACAGACTTGCATAGAGATAATAATGCATAATTTAATAATTTCATAATTATTATTAATGTATTATTAATAATAAATTCATGATGTCATTAGTTTAATAGGATATTTAAAAAGAAAATAAAATAGTACCACTTTAAATATCGACATACATTGCCTAATGTAGTCCAAGTTTAGGAATGTTATATTTTGGAAATGTATATTCATTATGGAATCAAACAAGGTAATTTAGATTACAATGTTTGTAAAATGGTGTAATTATTATCAGTGTTTCTCTATGCCTATGTTATCAAAACTCAGATGCATGAAAATCACTTGGGGAACTATCGAAACAGTAATTCCTCATTCAGGTGATTCTGGTGGTGCCAATGGTGTGTTGGAGATAGGAAGGGCACCCAAGTGTCAGCATTTTTAACATTTTCCCTAAGTGATTATGATGCAAGTAAGGGGTCTGTGTGTTAACCTAAACATTAACATATACAAAGTTTAAAAAAAGTTTACAGATTTTGTGTTTTCCTTGCTATGTTCCTTTGGAAATTAATACTTTCCAAGTACGTAGCTACTTGCCTTAGGCCATTTAGTTAAGGATAGTCAGTTAGGAACAGCATTGAGCTGGGTTTCTGTTACCATTCATTAATCAATCAAAATAATTAATAATTTAGTATCTACTACATCAGGCACTGCACTAGAAACTGAGCTCCAGGATGATTAAGACAAAGTAATTGTCTGGAGCAGGGCACACACCCACATAGAAATCATGCTAGATATTTAATATCGTTTTTAAGAACTTACAAAGCAGTTTCATGTTTCCAGTGTGGATGGGATGGAGATGGGAAGAGAGTGTGTTTCAGCTTTAAGGAAAATGTGTTCCCCAATGTAATTTACATGTTTGGGTAAGTCTGTTAAACTGGTAGGCTGGCCTGCCAAGAGTCTCTTTTGAGAAAATCCACGCCAAGGGTAAAAACACAGGCAAAAATAAAGTCTTCAGCCTGTTTGTGTTCTGGAGGTTTGCAGTAATCCAATTCTGGGCACACCCTGGGACACCTAGATGTATTTCCTGATCTAGGCCCCAGTGCATTCTTGTCTGAGTTCTTTGAAGAGGAGAGGCATAAAATAAAATCAGAAAGGGCTATTTTGCTAAGAACCAATGTAAGCCCAAGAACCATAAGGAGTTGTACTCACTGGGAACATATAACTCTAAGATTATAAATAAAGGCATTCTCCACACTTCCATAGAGATCAAAGCAGGGATTTGGCTCACCAGGGACTCCAGAGAAATCAGGGGGGTTTTGTTACCTTAAGGACTCTAGCACATCATCAATAGGAACAGAAACAGGATCCAGCGGAAGGGAAAGTATGGCCACCTAACATGGCAGGAATCAGGGGAGCAGGAGGATTGTAAATAACAGCCATGACATGGGGGAACCCACCTATTTTTACTGTGTGGACTTGTGAGCATGAGTGAGAACTCCCTCCAGTCTCCCCTAAATACCTGATGAGGGCCTGGATCCTGTTAAATGCTGAGGAGCAGGACAAGAGCCAGCCCAACACAGTTCCACACCTCATCACTTCCACTCAGCAACCCTATATGTATTGTTCCCCATTTCATAGAAGAGAAAACCAACTCTTTAAAGGAATGTATCTGTAATAAAGGGAGGGTTTATTATTCCAGTTAATACTGGAAGATACTTAAGGTTTATTCCTTAAGTTTGCTGAGCCAGCAATTGTTACGTATCTGCATTACATTCATAGACTCACTGGAAAATTATTTTCATTGCTTCTCGAACTCTAGATAATATAAGGAAAAAATGTCATGTATCATCTTACCATATAGAAATGTGCCCCAATGATCACTGGTGTATTTAATCTCAGATTTTGATTTTCTTTGGTTCATATGTTATATATATAGTATATATGTTTTTTAATGAGACAATAATAAATGCATAGATTGCTTTTTAAGTGCTTTATTAACTTTACATTTTTCCATGCAAATGGGCGAAACTCTACTGCTGACAGAAACTTAGACTGGGTGCCAGGCAATCTCCAATTAGAAGCGGGCAACACAAGACCCACCTGACACATCGAAATAACATAAGGTTCACAGCAAACAGATCAGTAAAGGCATATCAGGAAATGCAAGGAAAAAGAAAACAGTGGGAATCACAGTATTCATCTCATGGGAAATGGCAGGAGTCAAGGCATAAGGCAAAATTCATCATGATGGTCATGGTGATTAGACAGCTCCCCCATGAGGATACGCAGGCAATTCCTCAACTGCAGCTCCCTAAGTTTTCTCCTGATTTCTCTCATCTCCTCCATGAACATTTCCATATCATCTCCGTCTCCACCCATCCCATCATTGACCTGCCTATTGGGTATGGCCCATCGAAAATTAGGGGCAAGTCGGCGAGCCTGTCCCCGTCTATTATTTCCTGCAGGCTGATGGCCTTCGCCTCCTCCCAAAGGGCGCTCTTCCTCTCCATTCTGCATGGGCTGCTCCATTTCTTCGTTTTCCTGGTGAATATTTGCCATGATGAGATTTTTTTGTTCTGCTTGTTATTCTTTTGAACGCAAGTAAGACAAAGGCAAGGAGAGAGACTGAATGTTTGGTGCACTGACCAGCAGGATTCAGAGCCCTGATATCAAAGGTTTTTAAAATTTCATTTCTCCCACCTTAGAGGTTTCGTGCGCCCGATGCGCCCTCTAAGGGGCCTCCAATTCGAGTCCCTCCCTCCAGTTCTCTCATCTTACCTCCTTCCCCCAAAGCCCACCATTTTTCCTTTCCCAGGATTCTTTCCCAGAGCTCTACAGGCACCAAAATGGAGGACGCGGATGGGAGTGGGGAGGAGGTGGGGGATGGGACGGGTGGGGTGGGTTGTCGCGGGGGCGGAAGGTTGGGGTCTCACACTGGGCTTTCCGCACATTCCTCCCCCCGACCACACCACTGTCCCCGGCACCGACCTGGGCCTATCCTCGCAGTCTCCTCCTCCGGATTCTCGGATTCTCGCCGCGACACTCAGCCCCGCAGACCTGCAGACGGCAGGGGTGGGGGGCGCGGGGGCTGCTGCAGCCGATCGCTCCCGACCCCTTCCCCGCCCCGGACCCTCGTCGCCGCCCTCGCCCCGCATCTCCCGGCTCCCGCCGCCCCCCTAGCCGCTCTGCCCTCTCCCCACTCCCCAACAATGTTCACCGTTTTCCCCACAGGGACTCGGGGGTGATTTCCCATTGCTTTTAGTTCTGCTGCCCCCCCCAGGAGCCCCAACCGCCCCTGCATCCCCACCCCAGGGAGCCACTATTTATGTTCCCAAGAATGTTGGGATGTGCAGAAAGCTGGCAGGACCCGCTGCGCTGTCTGCCCTCGCAGCCGGGGTCGCCAAGCCGCTGCCCTCCTGACCACTGTGCGGGCCCCAGGGGCCCTTACCTGCTCCGCTTTCCCCGGGCCCGATGCCAGCCCGCCACGGAGCGCAGGGCAGCGGGGAGCTGGTAGCCAGACGCGAGTGACGACTGCACTGAAGGCTGCGTCGCTCTGCAGCTCTGGGTCACGTGAGGGCCGCGCGTCACCACCAAGCTCGCCCCCCATCATGGGCGGCCAGTGCAGCAGGAGCTCCCCCCTTCCCCCACCCCCTCCACATGCACACGCACACCGCCCCCCGCCTCCGCCGGCTCCCGGCCCCAGCCTGTCTGCGCGGTGCCCCAGCACGCACGGCCCTGTCACTCTCTCGGTCCTCTCCAATCTCAGGGCCCACAAGTGGCATCACTGCTCTGCGGTTGGAGTTTGCCCTTCTCTGGTTACCAGGAAGGGTGTGCATCATCCTCCACCACCGCCCCCTCACGCCCCAGGTCTGAGCTTTGGCCTTTTCTGCTTTCTCTCCTCTCCTCTTCTACCTGGCCATGTCCTTTCCACCCCCCCCCCAAAAAAAAAAAACCCACACGTCTTGCACATGCACAGCCCCAAAGCCCACTGTAGCCCCTGAAGTCCTACCTTTCTAGGAAATTAGAATGAGGGCTGAGGTGGGGAGGCAGGAGGGGACTTGTCAGAAGGGAGGCAAGGAGGTGGAGTGGGCTGTATGGATTTCTTTGTATTTCTTTTTTTATATATAAAAGCAGCATGCCTCAGAAAATTAGAAATGACAAGGTTTCATTTTTGAAAAAAAGTGCTTTATACTGCAGAATGAAAAAGCCTCATTATTTATGTTGACGGGTACCACACAGAAAATATTTTCTCTGGGCTCCACACAGCATCAACGACATCACTTTTGAAACATACTAGCTTGTTTAAAATTTTTATTTTTTTTAAAGGAAGGGTCTCTTCCTGAACACAGTTGGCATTTTCAAAATGATCTGTAAAGTAAATCTCTCGGGAGAAGTCCAGTTGTCAGATCTTGTCCATTTTATGTAACTTTACGTGATATTTTTGATGCCACGGCCATCAGATAAAAGGAGCCTTTTTACTCCCTGCCTTCCTTTCCAAACCTTCCAAACCACCCCTGTAAATATCTTCTTAGAATAAACTCAGAAGTACCTAATATGCAAAAATCAGTCCCAAAGCCATCTACTTTTTGGTGTGAATGTTCCAAAAAATATTAGAAATAAACATGCGTGTGCGAAACAACTAAACTTGAGACTGAAAGTCATCCTGAGTGCAAATGTTCCTTTCTCCAACTTGAAATCGTTTTTTAAAAATTTATCACGGCTAGAAAATAGAGATGGCTTTAAGAAAGTGGCTTTGCTATAAAAAATATTTAGTAGCTGTTGGTTATGATAAAGGAACCAAAAGTATTATATACAGCACTGAGGCAAGATAGGTCAGGCAAATGCTTGCTACCTCTAGTTTTGGCCCCAAATACCTGTGTAATTTCCTACCCTGCTAAAGTAGGTGAAGCATTTAATAAAGGAAGAGGATATGTCTAGTGCATATATAGTTTGAGGTTTTGGAGATATATATTACATATGAAATTACATATATATCCTTTTAGAGATATATAGATATGTTAATATTGGTATAGTTTGGATATTTGACTCTCCAAACCTCATGATCCCCAGTGTTGGAGGTGGGGCCTATAGTGGGAGGTGTTTGGGTCATGAGGGCAGATCCCTCTGAATGGCTTGGTGTCATCCTTGGGGTAATAAGTGAGTTCTCATTCTATTAGTTCCCACAAAAGTTGGTTGTTAAAAAGAGCCTGGCTCCCCTCTTCCCCCTCTTCCTCTCTCACCATGTGATCTCTGCATATAGGCTTCACCTTCTGCCATGAGTGGAAACAGCCTGAGGCTGAGCAGATGCTGGTGCCATGTTTCTTGTAGAGCCTGCAGAACTGTGAGTCAAATAAACCCCTTTTCCTTTTAAGTTACCCAGTCTCAGGTATTTCTTTATAGCAACACAAATGGACTAAGACAAATATATAGCTCCAAAACTTCAAATTATATTTTCACACCCAATATTTGTCTTTTAAAGGAATGCTAGTTATTCTTAGATTCTGTCTCACAGTTAACTCTTCATATAGATTGTTCTATTAATGATATTGGCTGGAAGGATGCAGGTTAGAAGCATGAGCTGTGGTATTAAACAAATCAGACTTCAAATCCAGTCTGCTGCTTACTTGATGTATGACTTTGGGTCAATTACATATCAAGATCTTTGTGCTTCCTCTGTGAAACAGGGGTTGTTCGGAGAATTAAATTATACATATGAAGAACTTACTACAGAGCCTAGTAAATTGTCAATTTTTATTGACTCATTATTTTTACCATTGAATGGTAAAAATTATTGGATGATTTCTAACAAGATTTGAAGAATAGCATGGTATAACTCTTTCCTTAGCTAGATCTACTTGTTCTTAAAATCTATGAAGGCCCAAACACATTTGCTTTGTTCTACTTTCCATATCCAATGACTTATAGTGTTCCTTGCATCAAGTAGGTGATTAGTGAATATTTGTTGAATGAATGCATCCAGTACTGAAGCTTATTGGTTGCTTTTCATTCAGAACATTACAGGAAGTCTTTTATTAAAAATTAGAAACTACCTAGAAAGAATCCCCTGAAAGCAGAGAAGTCACTATGACATAACCATTGGATGTGAAGTTTAGCAAGCGGATTTTTATTTCTTTAAGAGGCTAAATGCTTTGCTGTTGTCCTTTTGACCGATCTTGGATAAGTCTTTTGTTTGCAACCACCAAATTTTCATGGATAAAAGCATATATTTGTATATTTTTCCAGATCAAATGTTATACTATATAGGAGGCTGGTTGTAATGAAGCAATGTTTTAAAGGTAGGTGAAAATTGTCCTGGAAATGCTGTTATCTTTACTAAAATGTTGTGAGAAGTTGATTGAGATCTTTTCTTGGTCTGGGAGTTTTCTGAGGAGTTGGAGATAGATAACACCCTGTTGAGAATAAAATTTCAAAAATTTCCAAGGGCAAGTTATAAGGACACTAGATTCTGAGATTGGAATTCATGCATCCTAAAAAACAGAGAGAAGGTGAACTGATTTGATGGCTCTTACCCTAAAGTAGTAGAAGGGAAGTGTAATATTGGGAAAGGAGACTGAGTTCACATTTGGGTGAGTGCGGTGTGTTTGTGAAAAAACTTTCTCCTCTTCTTATCTCCTGCAGTGGTGGTGGATGGAGGCATTTGATTGATTCCCTTCCCCAAAGCTAAGAGAGTAGGATCCCAAAAGAATTGGGCATAAAGTTTAGGAATGTCTACTAGATGGTAAGGTTCACTTCTCATTTTTCTGGTGGATACGTGCTTTACCACTGGCATTTTCAGCTACCTTGATGGTATAGAAGCCTGGAAAGAACACTGTGGAAAGATGATGTGGCATGTGGCCAGGTGGAGAAAGGGCCAGGATTGCCTCCTTTGAAAGTTCCCAATTCTAGAGAGATATGGAAAATAAATCCTACTATGCCTACAGACTCCAGAGTTGGAACTGGGGAGAGGAAAGTTATTGAGATACAAGCTTACCAGGGACTTTTATAGAGTAGGACAAAGAGATGTATGTATCACAGGAATGCCATGTGAGAATCATCTTCTAGGAGTCACATGCAAGATATGGCTCAGTCTTCCAAGGTGCCACGAAAACCTAAGGGAGCTTCTTGGGCGTGATGCCTTATCAGTGGGCTCTATAGAAATCAAGCTTGATCTTCAGTGATGATTAATTACATGGGGATAGCAATCTTACTCTCAGTAATCAGATAAAAAGATGTCTTTTAATCTCCCTCCTCCAAACTCTCAAATCATGATGAGATACAGGGAAGGATGAAGAATGGGAGACTATAGAACATTTCTCTGCCACACACACATTCCCAACCCAGGAGCCACAATTCTAACCTGCCCTGGAATTAGGAGGAGTGCTCGGAATCAAAAGTGAAATTGGCATTTGAAAATGAATTCAACCAAATGTTTAACAGTCTGACTGAGACTATTTTAGTAAACAACAGTGACTGAAAAGTTGAAGAACAGGACTGAGATGTAGTTAAAGAAGCTCAGTTATCCAGTGTGAAGTGGGGAGGGATGATAAAAAGAATGCTATTGCTGTAGCTATTGTAACATTAAAACTGTTTCATGATTTTACATCAGCTATTTAAGATCCCTCAGTCAAACTGTGAAGATGGTTAGTAATCCATCAGAAGAAGGTTGTTTTTGCTAAAATCTTTATGTGTGTTGCTGTGATATGGCTCACATGTACTGGGCTAAAATGCAAGCAGTTGGACTGTGGTTATGGTCCTATTTTCCTCTCATTATACTCTCTTGGGTGAATGCTAGGCTTGGGAGAATGTAGTCTGAGCCCTAGTGGACTCTGTGGGTATGGGTATCTCTGTTCCTGCCTAGAATGGTTCTCTATGTGTCTTCCTGATGCACTTTTGCTGCACTTTTATTGTGGTTCTCTTTTTCTTTCTAAATTTCAGCACCTATAACAAACTGAAACTAGATATTAAGAATATAAGAAAGTATGCCTACTCCAGCTTTCCTCTAAGCTGTGGCCATTACAACTTTGATGGAAAGACTTGCAAAATGAGGAATGGACCTGCTAAAATGTTAGGATGTCACTGTAAGAGTTTGGATCATTTGGGATATAAAATGTATTTGTTAATAATTCAAGATATCTAATATGAAATAATAAAAAGGCTATGAGGCTCAGATGTCTGAATGTGAAAGCAGCAAATATTCAGAGCTTCATTATTTATTGGAGAACTGGGGGTATTCTTTTCTCTATTTCAAAGACTGCACATACCTCGAGACACCACAGACCCACAGCCACTCTTTCCTATTGTTTAGAACTCTGGTGGAAGAGGAGCTCTGCCTGATATAGTGTTCTAGACTGATGACCTGAGTTGGACTATGTATGGGCCAAGAGAACTCCTTTAGCCTTTCTAGCTTCATGCCAAGGCTAGCACCATTCTTACCTTCTCCTGGACATTGGGATGAACATAAAGGAGTATCAGAAAACTCATGTAAATGTTCATGAAGTCACTTTACCTTGCCTTAATACTGCTACTTCCATGTAAGGTCCGTTGATAATACTCAGTGCAACAAAGGAAACCTGATCTTTCACACCAATTCAAAAGACAGAGAACAAACTGGAGAAAAATAGGTTCTATGGGTTAAATTAAGTTCTAATCCATGTGACCTGTGAATGTGACCTTATTTGGAAATAGGGTCTTTAAAGATATAATCAGGTTAAGATGATGTTATCAGAATGGGCTCTAATCCAATATGACTGGTGTTCTTATTAGAAGAGGAAAGTCAGTGTAAGAACAGAGGCAGAGATTGGAGTGGTGCAGCTGCAAGCCAAAGAATGCCAGGGATTGACAGCCACCACCAAAATCTAGGAAGAGGCAAGAAAAGATTCTACCCAGAGTCTCAGAGGCAGCGTGACTCTGCTGACACCTTGATTTCGGACTTCTTGCCTCCAGCGCTATGAGAGAATAAATTTCTTTTGTTTTAAGTCATCCAGTTTGTGGCACTTTATTACAGCCATCCTAGGAAACCAACAATACATGCAGGAAAAGAGAGTTAACATCTATTATATTTTAAAAGGTCTTATAAATTAATAATAAAAAATGAACATGCCAATAGAAAACTGAGTAATGGATATGAATAAGTAGTTTACAAAAAAAATAAAGATGGGCAATAAAATTTTAAAATTTTCTGTTACTTTAACAAATAGTAATTGACCATCTACTATGTGCCAAGCACTGTTCAGGCACTAGGGATACAGCAGGAAACAGCACAGACAGGGCCCCGTTCTCAAATACCTTCCATCAGAGTGGAATGTTGGGGCTCAGAAACTGATACCCCAAAATATGGCACTTTGATATGTTGAACTAAAGAAGAAGCCTCAAGGTTTCTCTGACCTTTCGCTCTTCCCTCCTTCGTCTCAATCCTCTGTCTCTCCTGAAGCACAGGATAAAGTTGCTCTCTGAAGTACCTTTATCTGCCTAAAGTCTGGACCCACCAAAGAAGAAAGCAATTGCTTCTGGTCCCTTCCCTGAGTTTTCATTAACTGAAGTCATTTTGTAGGAAGAAAGCCTGAAGTCTGTCAACACACCTGGACAGACTTTTGTCACAAACCATTGTCTGCCCTACGGCCCAACAGACTTTGTCTCAGGACATTATATGCTCTTCAAGCCCATTAAATTACCCTAAAAATCATTTACTACCCTCCCTAAAATTATCAACACTTCTCCATCTCCCTTTCCCCTAAGAAGAAGGGTACAGAACCCTCTGTATCTCATTGCATGGTAGGGTAATCACTCTGTGATTCTCCCTTGGGCACATTAATAAATGTGCATGCCTTTTTCTCCTATTAATCTACGGTTTGTCAGTTGATTTTCAGTGAACTTTCAGAGGGTGAAGGTGAAATTTTCCTTTAGCTGCTACAGTACAAACAGAATTCAAATAAGCAACCAGATGAATAAGATAATTTCAGATAGTTACAAGGGTTAAGAAGGAAATATAGCAATGTGATAGAGTGACTGGGTGAAAGCAGCTAAGGGCACATATGCTGCTTTAGATTAAGTAGCCTAGGTAGGCCTCTTTGAGGAAATAACTTTGGAATGGGGACCTGGATGATGGGAAAGAGAAGCCACTCTAAGTGTTAGGGAAAGAGCATTTCAGGCAGAGAGATTAACAGGTGTAAAGGACCAGAGGTGGGAAGTGATTTAGCACTTTTGAGGAACAGAAGGAAAGCTGATGTGACTACAGCATAATGAGCAAAGCCAGGACTAGTGTTAATGAACGCACAAGGGGGATTCTCTGTTGCTCAGCACAGAAAGCCAATTACTGAGGCAACTAGGATTGTTCAGGAAGAAAGAATTTATTGCGGAGGATTCATCAACCAAGAGGTGGGAAAAATGAATTGCCACAAATCCACCTCCACGACCAACAGGGTCAGGGGTTTTTCTGGAGGTGAAATGAATAATGCATGAGGGGCGTAACCATCAAGCCCATGTTTGGGGTGGAGTGCAGGGCACGCAAGCGCAGTAAGAAATCATGCTATTACATACATTCCATGATCAAAAAATGGTGGAAAATTCCCTTTCAGGGCAGGGATTTAGTAGTATAATGAGCTAGGGGTTAATATTGATCGTTCTTTCAGCCTCCGGTGCATGCAGGATATGGGGAGATCCTTGGGCACCATCTGTGGTTGGGTGTGGCAGTGTAAGGCTTTGTAGTTATCTCCTGGCTGCAGGGAGGTTCCTTTGTTTTGGAGAAAGAAACTCTAAAGGGAATGCATCAGTGCAACAGAAAGTTACAATGTTTTGGTCAGCAAATCTTACTGGCCTGGGAACTTGAAACATAAGAGAACTACAAAAGAACTGTAAAAAAAAATGTTTTCTTGCTTAATGGAGCTGGTTACAGTAATAGAAGATCAGGTCAGTGACATAGACAGGAACAATAGCACATAGGAGGAAATTTGAGTTCATCATAAACAGTTTTATTTCATTTTAAATGTGAGTGGAAGCTATTGGAGGATTTTAAGCAGGAGAGTCAGATGATATGAATTGTTCTCATCAAAAATCAAAGAAATCTAAAATACCCAAAGATCTAGAAGATTGGTAGTGCCCAGGGTTGATGAGTATGTAAGCAAATAATGTCCTCTCATAGATGGTTGTTGAGAATTGAAATTAGTGTAATTTTTTGCCAGGATATTATCTTGTAATTTGTATCATATTTTAATATTGCAATGATGGGTTCAGAGAAGACTTTGAATACTTACATTGCAGAAATGTCATGTTAGAATCATCTCATGTATGATAAATATGTTTGATTCATTCAAAATATATTTTTCACTTGCTTGATCAGAAAAACCATCATTATTTATTCATGCTCTGAAAGCGGTATCATTTGGACTTAAGTACACACAATGTATATCACATATACACACAATATATATTTTCCCATGTAACAACCATAGGAATTCTAAGATTTCCCTGAATGTTAAGCATTTAGACTGAGATCTGCTGGAAAAACTCACAAGATTTTTACAACTTTTCATTTCCAATAGAAGACAAATACAGCTGGGCGCGGTGGCTCACACCTATAATCCTAGCACTTTGGGAGGCCGAGGTGGGAGGACTGCTTGAAGCCAGGAGTTTGAGACTAGCCTGAGCAAGAACAAGACTCCGGTTTCTACTAAAAATAGAACAAAATTAGCCAGGTAGGGTGGCTCATGCCTGTAGTCCCAGCTACTTACTTGGGAGGCTGAGGCAAGAAGATCACTCGAGCCGAGGAGTTTGAGGTTGCAGTGGGCTGTGATGGCACCATTGCACTCTAGCCCAGGCAACATAAAGAGATCTTGTCCCAGGAAAGAAAAAAAACAAAAATGAAAACAACCCAAACCAAACCAAAACAATAACAACAAAAAGAAGACAAATAGAGCGTTGGGAGGAATACAAGAGTATTTGACAGTTCTAGCATCTAGCAAGGTCTTAGCACCTAGAAAGCCCTGTCAGTTCAGGTATTGCAAGTCACATAGCCTCGTGTAACATATATGTGAGTGAAGCTGGATGATCAGGAATGTGGTTGACTTGGGAGTATGTGCCCTACCAAAATGGATGGCTTCTACTCATCTCTTGCTAATTGTTGCCATGAGGCAATTTAGGCCCACGCTTGCCTAATATTCCCTTTTTCCCCCAAGAGATATCAGAAACACAAAAGTTTTTTTTTTCAGTGATATTTCCATTTATTTTACTTTTAGTAATAAAATTTTTTTCTATCTCATACATGATTGAACACATATTTTGCTTTAAAATTAACAGCCACAATTGAAGAAACAATGGTTTATTTTTCTAATCAGGTGACCAAGCTGCTGAATCTTAAGGCCTCAATAAATGTTGCATCTTATTATTTTCATCAAATAATAAAACCTTCTATTTTGATTATTCCTGGTAAATAGCAATTTTGTTTCTCCAGTGGCTTCCATTTGCCAAACAGTCATGACGGATGGTTTAACATGGTGGCTACTGCTTTCAGGGGGTTCTATCAGGTGACTCCTCATTTCCAGTACAGCGGTTCTAGGCAATCTTTCATCAAAAGTCCATCCATCAGGACTTCTCTATCGTGGCTGGCCAAGGAGTCCTGCTTTGGCTGCCAGAACTCCATTCTGCTGAACATGATGTTCCTGAAATCTCATGGATATTATTTGTGTCATTTTTAAATATTTCTGTAAGCAATGTTCTGAACAGGTGGTCTCTTCCGGTTTTACTTCTCTTGTTGTGAAGACTTTAACACAGTCCAAAAAGCAGGTTTCTGTAAAGTTTATTGTAGGTCCCAAGAAATTCCTTAAACTGTTTTATCTGATCAGATTCTGGTATTTGTGCAGCCATATTCTTTTGGTATGTTTATTAGTCACCTTTTCTGATGCATGCGTTTCCTTTCTGTTTTGGAAAAGTTGCCCAACTTTTGCTTGAATATCTGCAGTAAGGCTGTTTCTTACTCAAGCTCAGGCTCTCGCATTCAACATCTGTACGAGACTGAGGGGCTGTGCTGTGTTCAGTCTGGGGACAGAGGGTCAGGATCAGGGCAGGCACTGCGGCCGCTCCATAGGAAAGAAAGGGAAACACAAAAGTTTATGTGAAATAAAAATAAGCTCAAAATAAGCTCAAAAATAAGCTGCTAATTTAGAACTCTGCATTCATTTTCTCACCTTTTCTCATACTTCTCTACCTGTGTTCAGCTGACTTGGTAACCTAATGGCTTTGCGGCTATTGTGTGCCTTTAGGTATCAACTGCAGCATGACAGGTGACTCTTCCAGTTACCTATTTATGGGTAACAAACCATGCCAAAATTCACTGGCGTAAACTATAACTGATATTTATTCTCACAGATTCTGTGAGGCAGGGATCAGGAAGCACACAGTGGGGACTGCTCTTCTCTGCTTCACAATGTCTGGGGCCTCAGAGCCAGGATGACTCAGCTTAGGGTAACTTAAAAACGTGTAAATGACTCAAAAAGCTGGGTTCTGGGGCAGCCAAAACTGAGATGGCTGAAAGACAGGCTTATCTGGGACTGTCAACCAGCAGGGCCATATGTTGCATATCCAACATGGCCATCTCAGGGCTTCAGAAGCAAATGTTCTCTGTAAATACGGCAGAAGCTGTATGGCCTTTTGTGACTTGGCCTCGGAAGTCACATAGCATCATTTACTCTATTGACTGAAACTGTCATAAGCCCTCTTCCAAAATTCAAGGGGATGGAATGTAGGTCCTATCTTTTGATGGGAGAGGTGACAAATAATTTGCAGCCATTTTTTAAAACCATCACACACCTTACTGGTGTATGCCTCTTACCATCCCTAGACAAGGTAGGCAATACAATAGTGACACTTGTTTGATTACAACTGTTAGTTTCAAAATAATTTTTCACTTGGACCTACAATGAAATTTCCACAGCCTTTCCTACCTTAAAGATTTCTAAGAAATTATTTTTTCTAGAAAAAAATTTACCATATTTGTTCACAATTGTCTACCTGTGTTACTGATTGGGTAATAATGTGCAAAGTCACTACAAAGGGTTGGAAATAGGAGAATAAAATAAACTCTAAGGTGAAAGAATGGATTAGTAGGCTTATGGAACAGTGGATTTTATAGCCATGTTTTCTATGCCTTTGCCTAATTTTGGATTGATAGGGTAGGATTTATGATCTCAAGTTTTAAGCTTTCACAGATTATGTATAGTGAAAACTGGAACAATCTTAGAAATATTTCAGTCCAAGGGCCTTATTTTATAAATTGAGAAACTGAGACCCAGAAAAATTAAGAGGCTTGCTTAGGTCACCAAACAAGATAGTGATAAAACTGGATATGGAGCCACCTTTGTGAGGTCTACAGACTCCCAGGAGAGAAATCTTTTACTTTTTCACTTGTCTAGTTATCAGTGTCTTAGTCAATTCAGGCTACCATACCAAAATACCATAGACTTTGTGGCTTAAACAATAAACATTTATTTCTCACAGTTCTGGAAGCTGAGGAATACAAGATCAAAGTGTCAGAAGATCTGATGTCTGATGAGGGCCCACTTCCTGGTTCGTAGATGGCATTCATCTCATTATATCATCGTCACATGGTGGAGAGCAGAAAGGGAGGAAGCAAACTCTATCATGTCTCTTCTTATAAGGGCACTAATCCTATTCATGAGGACTCCACCCTCATAACCTAATTGCCTCCCCAAAACTCTACCTCCAGATACCATCACATTGGGAATTAGGCTTCAATGTAATTTTAGGGGGACACAAACATTCAATTCACAGAACTTAGCCAATTTTGTTTATTTATTTATCTTCTAGGTTTATATATAGTGTATATAAATATCAAAGGAAATATACTAATTTTTTTTTAGCTGTGATTACCTTTGGCTCTTGTGGTGATGGATGATAGGTCAAATAATAAATCCCCAATTTATGACTTCCCATATTTTTAAAATATTCTAAAACAAATTAGGTGGATATGAGAATAAGCAAGAAATTATTTTTGAAGTCTAGTAAAACTGGTAATATTTTAGATATTGGTAGTACAGATCATTTTTTATCTATGTCTCATTAAAGCATCAAAAATAAATGTTCATTTATTTTCTCTTTCTCTGTCTCTGTCTGTCTCTCTTTCTCTCTCTCTCTCTCTCTCACACACACACAGACACACACCCCTACTCTCTGCCTCTCTTCCTCCTCTCCCATTTATACTCCTTCCCCAGCTCCTGAGTTAGGAGATACATTTTCTGTCATGACTTTCAGAGACCTAGGCATTAGTAGCATGACAGTATCCTGTGCCACATTTTATACTTAGAAACCTCTGCCTGGTGGCTTGGGGCCCCTGTTCCTTCCTCACCCCTTCCCATTTGGTTGTCTTCATCTTTGAGATTAAAGATGCATTTCTGATGCTGACCACCAGGTGGTTATTACTTCTATCATCTAAATGAGCTCCAAGAAAAAGGTATCCTTTTTGCAAGAAGGAAAAAAAGCATTAACTATTTTTAAAATCCAGGTTATAAAATAGCACATACAGAATTATCCTAGTTTTCTTACGCATGCATAAAAGGAAATAAAATAGCACTTATATAAATAATGATATATGCATGGCATTATTGTATATGTATATTCATTATTGCATTGTATCTAAAAAATCCTATGAGGTAGGCGCTAATATGGACAGTGAGGTTAAGCAACAGATAGGAAGTGGCAGAGCAGGAATTCAAACTCTTATAGTCTAGTTTTTAATTCTATGCTCTTAACTTGCTCAGTTTTGTTTATTAGTAAGTACCCAATCTAGATCTCATTCATTCTTTCACCATATCTTATTTGATATTGGTTGGGCACTTTCTGTGCCAGGCACTGCTGGCACATATCTACCTCTCAAATCTCAGCATCATATTTTGGAGTTCTAATTCCCAGGACATAGCTCTTTCTACTTACTAGAAATATAAGAAATATACATTCAGTTCAATCAATATTTATTGCCTACTATGTGCCAAGCAAGACTGAAGACGTAAAAGAGAATGAAGTATATGTAGCCTTCATATTCTCATGGAGCTCATGATATAATGGGAGAAAACCAGAAATGGAGTGCTGTAAATGCTGAAGGGGCACTTAGAACACAGAATAAGAGGACCTAACCCAGTTGCCAGTGAAGTCTTTCGGGAGAAGTAATGCCTAGTACATTGATTTCTGGAGCGAAATCATGAAGAGCTCTGCAGATCTGCTCTCCAGTGAAACTGGTAAAAATTATAAAACCAAACCAAACCAACAACCATTTAAAACCTCTAGAAATGGTTTTAAGGGCCATGTGGAATGTGGCACAGGATACTGTCATATAAATGGAGAAACATCTGTCAAGAAAATCTATAAAAACTCTGTAAGAATCGTTGGAATCTGTGGTATTTGAACCTAGACCTCTCCCTCTGTCCCCACTCCCAGCTCACCAGACATAAACAGAACTCCTCATTGGCAGCCAAGAACACAAGGAATCCTCTTCCTGCAGCTCAGTCAAGGGCTTTCTTCCTGGGAAGAAGAGGATGTCAGCATTTCTCATCCTGCCCAACTAGCTGTTGCTGAGTCTAAGTTCTGGGTGAGTGCAGTGGAGAGGTGGGAACTCCCTTCTTTCATCCAGTTCCCCACTGATAGAATGGAGGCTATCTCCTGGGTGTGGCACCGCTGAGAATGCTGGGGCCCTGATTATCCTTGCCCTGGCTTTGAGGCATGGTTTTACAGAAAAGTAAGCTGAGAGGATCTCAGGATGTTGTTCCCCCTTCCACTGAAAGGTCAGCTCCTAAAGCAGAAGTGTCATTCAGAAAGAAGAGTGCTGTTGTCCCCACCCTCAGATCTAGAGCCCTGGCTCAGACATTTTGCCTAGGGAGAGAGGCAAGCCATAAAGCATACATCTTCTAATACTTTCCCAGTAGAACTTACTTCATTTGCAACAGAGCATGGAAAAGATCAAGCCAAGGGTGCTCCCAAAACAGTGGAGGTTGTGGTGGAGAAAATTGGGAAGTGATCCATGGGTTTGGTGAAACTAGTTATTAACTGTTTTCTGGTTAGAGTTTAAAGAGAACTAGAGAAAAATATGGCTGGCAGGAGCCCTCCTGGGGTCAAAACAAATATCAAATATCAGACACCGACACTGACAACTGTTCTTTCACTGGAGCCCAAATTTCATTGAATCAGTCTGTAGAGCATTGATGCACATTGATGCACAAGGGTAATTGTTGAAAATAATAAACCAACCTGCTAGCAATTAGAGGAGCCTAAAAGTTGAATATGGTCAGGTAAAGGAGACTAAAAAAGCCCTTTCAAAACCATTGTCATCTTAGGGTGACTGTGGGCATTCCAAAAGATCAACCTCCTTGAGGAGTGGCATCAGAGGCTTAATGCTGGAGGGAGAGAAATAGACTTCACTAAAATCATATAGCCAATCATTAAAGAAATAAACAGGCAAATACCAAGCCCTGAGGGGTACAGTAACCAGAGTTGCTACAACATATTATCTAAAATATCTAATTTACAGCAAAAAATTATGAAACATGCACAAAAACAGGAAAGAATGACCCATACATACACTGGGGCGGGGGGGCGGCAACAGAAACTGGGGCAACAGAAACTGCCCCTGACAGTGACCACATGTAGGATATCACAAATACAGGATATTCAATGTAGCCATTATATGTTCCTAGAACTAAAGGAAACCATGATGAAAGAAGTAAAGGAAGATACGATGGTGATGATGTTGCATCAAATAGAAATACCAATAAATACATAGAAATTATATATTATAAAAATAACCACATGGAAATTCTAGAGTTGCAAAATCTTATAACTGAAATGAAAAATTCACCAGAGGAGCGCAAAAGTAGCTTTGAATTGACCGAAGAAAGAATTAGTGATCTTTAGTGAACTTGAAAAATAGGCTAATAGAGTGTATATGATACAAAGGATAATCAGAAAAAAGATTAAGAAAAATGATCAGAGAGCCCAGAGAAATGTGGGACACCATGAAATGCACCAACATAAATGTCACTGAAGTACCAACATGAGAGGACAGAAAAGCAAAGGAAAATTATTCAAATAAGTAATGGCTGAAAACTTCCCAAATTTATTGAAAAACTAAGCTGCACATCAAGGAAGATCAACAAACTCCAAATTGGGTAAACACAAAGATATTCACGAAGAGACTCATCATGGTGAAAATGCTAAAAGTCAACAACAAGAAGAAGATCTTGAAAGCAGCAAGAGAAAAATGACTTCACATTTAAGGGCAGTCTGACAAGATTAATAGCTGTCTCCTCAGCAAAAAACAGTGGAGGCAAGAAGACAGTGGGATAACATAATGAAAGTGCTCAAAAGAAAGAAAACTATCAACCAAGAGTCCTATAATAAACAAATCTATCTTTCAAAATTGAAGGTGAAATAAAGGCATTCCCAGATAGACAAAAACTGAGAAAAGTTGTTCTTAGCTGACCTACCTTATAAGAAATACAAAAGGAAGATCTTAGGGCTGAAAGCAAGTTACCCCAGATGCTAACTAAAATCTTAGTGAAAAACAAAGAGCACCAGGAAAGATGATATGTAATTATACAAGACAGTATACTTGCATATGTAAGTATAAAAGGAATTTTTCTCCTTTCTTCTCTTATCTGGTTTAAAAAGCAACTTTTGTAAAATAATGTGTACCTAATGTTAGGCCTAGAACATACAGAAATGTAATATAATTGTAATATTTTTCCCAATAACAGAACAAAGGAGATTGGACGAAGCAGAGCTGTATTGGTTTAAGGAAATGATTACAGAGGGTAAAGTAATAATTATAAAAATGCCTCATTGGGTTTGTAACATTAATAAGATGTAATGTGTACAACAATAATGCCACAAAAGCAGGGGAAGCAATGGGAGTAACATTTCTACATATCACTGGAATTAAGCTAGTAAAAATACTTTAGGGTTCACTCTTGGTATTGTACATTCTGTAGGTTTTGACAAGTGTACAGTGACATATACCCACTATTAAAGTATCGTACAAATTAGTTTCACTGCTCTAAAAATCCTCTGTGCTCCTGGAGACCTTTTCATCCCATCCTCCCCCCAACCCTTGGCAACCGCTGACCCTTTTACTATCCTGATAGTTTGCCTTTTTCAGAATGTCATATAGATGAAATCATAAAATGTGTAGCCTTTCCATATGGCTCCTTTCACTTAGTAGCGTGCATTTAAGATTGCCTCATAGCCCATTTCTTTTTAGTGCCGAATAATATTCCATTGTTTTGATGTGCCTCAGGATTTTTATCCATTTACCCACTGAAGGACATCCTTGTTGCTTCCAAGTTTTGGCAATTATGAATAAAACTGCTATAAGCATTTATGTCCAGGTTATTGTGTGGACATAAGTTTTCAAATTATTTGGGTAAATACCAAAAAGCATGATTGCTTGGTTGTATGGAAAGAGTATGTTTAGTTTTGTAAGAAACTGCCAAAATGCCTTCCAAAGTGGCTGCTGTACCATTTTGCATTCCTGCCATCAGTGGATGAGAGATCCTATTGCTCCATATCCTTGTCAGTATGCATATCCAAAATGTTTACTAGCCACACAATAGAATAATATTTGGCAATAAAAGGGAATGAAGCACTGATATAAGCTATAACATGGATGAATTTAGGAAACATTATGCTCACTAAAAGAAGCCAGTCACAAGAGACCACATTTTATGTGTCCAGAACAGGGAAAACTATAGAGACAGAAGGTAGATTAGTGTTTGCTTAAGGCTGGGGGGATAAGGGCATAGGAGGGTCATGACTAAGTATATGGCAATTATTTTTGACTTGATGAAAATGTACTAAAATTCATTGCAGTGATGGTTGCACATATCTGTGAATATGCTAAAAACCATTAAAATGTATACTTTAAGTGGGTAAACTGGTATGCAAATTATATCTCAATAAAGCTATTATGAAAAAGAAGGAACGTCTATTCTGGCATGGATTAGTAGGTGTTATCCAGGCTAAGGGTACAAGTGATAGTTGAGAGAGTATTTCAGGCAGGGAGAACTATGGGAACCAAGACCAGGACTTGAAAAGGCATGGAGCTTTGAGATGATAGGAATTCACTTAGTACAACAGTATTGTTGTTACTATTTATTAAATAGCAACTGTTTCAGAGCAGTGATTAGGATCAAGGTCTTGGACCTTAGACAGGTGTTCCATTTAATAGCTAGATGACTTTTCCTTTTCTCATTTCCTACAAAATAACAGGTAAATGATATAATATCTGGAAAAGGACTCAGAGTTCACATAAGGGAAGAAAGACTCTGTGTTAAGTCCAAGAACTATTTTGACAGTTACAATGCAAGAATAATAGAATTATCCATTGGGAAAATTTTTTAAAAAATAATTATTATTTCTTAACCACATGACAGGAGGCCTGGTAAGATACCAAAATGCCACTTAAAGAGAAATGATCCCTCCCTTTAGCAAACTAAAGGGCTTCATCTTGATATTTGTGGGTATATGTAAGTATGTGTATGTGTGTATATATTATACTGTGCCTCCTGTCTTTCATTTTTCTTTTAACAATGCATGATGAACATGTAGTACATATGGAATCTACCTCATTCCTTTAAATAGCTACTTTACCCACACTATACTGAAAATATGGAGGAGGATGTGGACAAAATATTGAATAGACATGTCTCAAAGTAACGTATACAAATGGCCAATAAGCACATGAAAAGATGCTTTGTACCCAACTATAAGACATAGCCCAAGTGGCACTGCATAGTGTCTATTTAAATTGAAGAAATGGACAATCTCCCCATTTCTATAGAGGTCAGTCTGGGAACTCAGCCCACTTGGGGAGCCAGGGAAATGTGTTGGGCTTCACTGCTTGAGAATTCTAGCATATCACAGTGGTAGGGGCCTGAAAGGTGCAATGCACTGCAGAAAGGGTCATAATGCCCAGTATACATGGCAGTATCAAGAGTAGGGATGAGAAGCTGGGCAGGCACAGCAGGAGAAGAACATAAAAGTGGCACCCACCTCATAGTTGCCTGGGTTTGTTTTTAAGTACAGATGAGAACTACTTTCTCAACCCTCCCAAGTAGCTGAAACAAATCTCTTAGGGAGCTGGGATCCTGCACGGGCACATGAAGACAACACTCTGTCAAACACAGCTCACAGTCATTACCTTATTTGGCCCTCACAAGATCTTTGTGAGATGATTATCTTTATTTTACAGATAAGAAAAGACATAAAGTTTGTTCTTCTAGCTAAGTGGTCAAGTGGTACTTTGAAGTTCACATTTGCTTCTAAAATCTGTCAACAAATATTAAGTGCCCCAGGACTTTTAGAAATAAACTGGTAAGTGCTGTTGGTTGCTCCTTTTTTGTTATAAAACTTTTATTATTTTTAGCAATGATAATGTGTGCTCATTTTAAAGATGTGGAAAATACAAATAAGCAAAAGAAGAAAAATCATTCATAATCCCACCACCAACACTGTACTTTTTATCTTTCATCCTAAACAAGGTTTTAAGTGCATATATGTAATATACAAATGTACTTTTACCTTTAAAAAATATGATATTCACATATTACTTAGTAACCTTTTTTCATTTTATATCCTATCAGGAACCTCTTCTTTACAAATGAGTAAAGCTTTTTTATTAAAAGACAGAGTCTCGTAGATTGGTTCAAAATACAATAAACAATGAGATGCAGATAACAAGAGATACATCTAAAACCACTAACAGCAACAGGTTAAAAGTAGAAAGACGGATAAAGGCATATCAGGAAAATGCTAATAAAAAGAAACCTATATGGTATTGTTAATATCATATAAAGATCAAGGTAAACTACATTAAATAGGGATAAGGATGGTTTCGATTAACCTTCCAACGCATCACTATAAGTTTGTTTCTTACTCTCCTTATCTCATCTATTTCATCCACTTCTCTAAACATATCCTCATTGCTTAAATGCCTGTTGTGTATATCTTCTTTAAATTCCTGGAGAGATTGAATCAGCATTTCTCTGAAAGTTCCTTCTGCTTTTTCTTCCTCCTCTGGCTCTTCCTCCTCCTCTGGCTTTTCCTCAGGCTTTGGCTCTTCCTCGAGCTTTGGTTCACTCTCATTTTCTGGTTTTCCTTCAATTTTTTGACAGGGTTTCATCTTGTGTATGTCTGCCTCTCTTCCTTCCTTCCCTCCTTTCCTTTTTTTTTCTGCTATGCCCCTTTGAATGCAATTACTTCTAGGAAGCAAGAAGGAGACAGTAAGTCAAAGATTTGGTGAGTGGACAGGTGTTCTAGACAGAGGTATCAGCATTTGCGTTTTTTGATTCAGAGCTGTCATCAAATATCTAACACCTAAGAAGCCTAGTCAGCAATCAGGGCTATCCTGCCCCTGCCCCTCTTACCGCCACTTTTCCACCTCCTCACCTCTCTCTAGTCCCTCTTTCCAGCCTTTTCCAAGGCCCTCCTTCCCGCTTCCCTTTCCTCCCCAACTATTTCTCCCCCACAGGGCCTAACACAGGGACTTCCCCAGAACAGGGGAGGGTGGGGAGGAGGGAGAGGGGAAAGGGAGGAAGAGTAGGAAAAAAGGGAGGAAAAGGAGGGGGCGGGAACAGTGGGGCCCACAACCTTTCTCCCGCCCTCACACCAGGAGTTTTTATAATGTTTCTCTCACCTACCTGGTACTGATCGGGTCAGTTTCTTCCTCTTTTTTTTTTTTTTTTTCTAGCCTTGCGTCGCGCTAAGAACACAAACCTGCAGACAGACGGGAAACGGGAGGGGACGGTGGGGGTGGGGCGAGCGTTTGGTTTGCTGACCAGCACCGGAGACCCTGGGCCTCGGTTATGGAAAAGTTTCCCACCTTTTGTTTCCCCCAGTTCTCCCCTTCTCCACAGTGCGAGTTAGCTAGTCTTTCTCATCTGACAGGGAGTGGGAAAAGCAGATTACTTCCAAACTATCTCTAACATTGAGGCGCGGTTTGGGGGAGGGTGGGTGTCTGGAAAGCGGTCTTAGATGGCAGAGTATGGTTACTTTTAAACTATTACAGAGGTCTTCTTGTCCTTCTCCCAGGACCCCTAGTCCTTTCCCCAAGGGCCATACATTTCCTGCAGACCTGGAGGAGGGGGGTGGAGAGTCGGACTTGCTTGGCACTCCCTCAAGTCTTCGCCCTAAACCACCGCACACTAGCAATCTCCAGGCAACACCCATACTGACACCAACCTGCAAAATTTCCGCAAGGTGACTCCTTCTCCTTCCACTCTTCTCCGGGGCGGCCGCCTGCACTGCTAAAGGAAGCTGGTACCCAGACGGGAACAAGGACTAGACTAGCAGGACTTCTGCACACGTCGACTCCTGGTCACATGAGATCTACGTCACCAGTGAGCTCGGGTCCTCAATTTCCACTCCCACCAAAAGCGCGGCAGAAGTGAGCCCGCCCCCTATTCCCTCTCCGTTCTCCACTCCTTATACATCTGGTCCTGTCAATCTTTTCTGTTGTTGCCTATCCCACAGGGAAAAATATTATTCGCAATTCTCTGATTACTAGGGAGGGGCTATCTCTTTTTCTGGAGCTACTGAACTTTTATACTCCTTCTGTCAAGAATTATCTCTTCCAGTCTTCCGCTCCCAGGGTAACTACCTCCTCCATCCTTCGTCCCTCCCCCAGCCTCCATTTCATCTGCAATCTGGTCCTTAGCTGTTGAGGAGCGGGGTGGGTGGGGTAGCGGTTGTAAAAAGCAAAAACAAAAACAAAACGAAACAGGAGCATGGAACATGAGTGAGATTTTTGAGTGCAATTTTTACTTTGCTCTTAATACTTCTATTTTTTTTGTTTTATTTAAAAGTAAGTTCTATCTTTTTATAGTGAGAAAAGACAAAGACAAATTTAGTTACATGAGTTAATACATGTACAGTGATTGGAATAATGCCTGCTATATAGTAAGTGCTTTAAATGTGCAAGCCATGGTTATAATTATATTAGTATTTTATTTGGGGAAAAGGATTCAAAATGAAGAAAAGTAATGTTTGACTCCTGAGCCCTGGTGGTTGTGTTGCCAGGAAGCTGTGCTGCCTGAAGAATCATCACTTGAGCCATTGTCAGGTGTGTATTGTGAGCCCAAGTTTCTTCATCTGAAAGAAAGGAATAATAACATACAGCTCATAGAATTGATTGTTGGGAAGTCTAAATGATAACACCAGTGTAAAGCATTTGACTCACAGAAAGTCTTCAACAGATATCGGTTACCTTTCAACCTCAACTCAGTCTTTGGTAGAAGTCACAAATTTGCCATAAAAACTGCTTAGCTCTTAGACGTAATAGTTGAAAAATAACAGGAAGAGATATAAATATGTATTTTCGTTGTGTATAAGCTTTGGTGCCCCTTTGTGAAGGAGAATAAAAAGCTCAAAGAATAATACGGAAGGAAAAAAAGAACCTCACCACATGTCAATTTATTTCACTTGCTTTTCTATTACATATTATATCTTCTGGGAAGCATATGTATTTGGGCCCTAGAAAACCCAGCTGTAATGGTTGGGGTCTGCTGGACAGAACACTGGTGTGAGAGACAGGAGCTGTTAGTCCCAGTGCCAGACTTAGAACTGACTGCATGACCCTCAGTAAGTTACTCTCCCTGTACTGGCCTTATGTCTAAAACAGGAGAGCACAGGCAAGCTCTCAGAACTTTAAAAAGAAGCATGAGATTAGTAAAACATTTGACTATATTGTCCCCAGGGAAGATTAAACATCTTGAATGGCAGCTGCTTTTATCTAGCTTGATAGCAATGGTTCCAGGAATCATTATAATGTCCTGAAAGGGGAAAGGTGCTTTGCTGCCATTATCTCCTTTTATACTCCCAACAACTCTGCAAGGGAAATATTTTCATTTCAATATTATATATGAAGAAACTAAGAGAATTTAGGTCATCTGCCCCAAAACATTACCTCCTTAGACCCAAGCAGCAAAGGCCTTTGCCTCAGGCCCCACTTTTTGAGGGTAGCCTCTGGCCCTCTTACATGTTCTCTTCCCCATGTAGTGAAGAGATAATGGGGCAAGATATACCTAGTTGTAGATTTCACTCTAGACCATACTCTAAATCCCTAGGATCTTAGAATATCCTGCCCAAAGGACCTGTAGCCCAAATCCAAGGCCTGCATATGCCTCCTCTCCGGATCTGTTCTCCTGAGAATGGGCCACATCCCACTCCTAGGCCAAGAGCTAGGGGTGGAATAGATAATATGTATATATATAGCTGGGAAGGTAGAGCCTCCTTCACATGAGACCATTTGGAGAAAGGGTAAAGGGAAGGGGGACTTGTCAGGCCTTGGCCTGGGTTAAAAGCCCTTGACCTGGGTCTCAGGGGATGGTCAGGATCTAGACGGAGGGAGGGAAGAAAGGAGAAGACTAGTACGATTGAACCCAGGTCCTGCGCCCTTACCATTAGTTACCCTGCCCTGTCTCTCATGCTTCTTTGCTGGGTAGAAGTTCATTTGCTCCTCCTTAGGGATGCTTAAGTCTCTTAACAGTAGTCATAGTCTGAAAGCTAGTTCAGTGTAATCACATCATGATATGCTTTGCACTACCCCAAAGACTTTCTCACTTATTTCCAGGTCATGGAATCTGAATCTGTCTACCTTTCTGGACAGTACTTAGGCAATTGCATTTAAAATATGCATCTCCTTTGAGCACATAAATCCATTCCTAGGTATTCATCCTAGGAAAATATTTAATGGTAGTCACAATGATTTACTACAATAAAGTTTGTAGACCTGAATTCCTAGCATCAACTCTTTGGCTTTGACCTGAATATGCAGTGAGAAGCCACATGTGAAAAGCAGCCATGAAGGGACAGAAAGAAAGAGAAAATCATTCTAGGCTGTAGCAGACCTACACCCAAGCATGTATACATTCTCATAATACCAGGATTCTCTTGAATGCTTTTGCTAGATAAAGAAGGCAAACTTCAAAATTCTATTAAAACAAATTCAAACTGTACAGATGGTATGTACCATTTAGAAGTAGAGAATGAGAAAATGACTCTCAGGATATTCAACACAATTATTTATAATGAAAACAATTACAAAGCAAATTAAAGTCTTACAATAGGGAGAAAGTTAAAATTAATTATGTAACCACCACATAGAATTCTAAGAAAACATTAAAATAGTTATGGATCAAATGTTTGTGTGCCCTCCAAATTCATATGTTGAAGACTAATCCCCAAAGTGATGGTATTAGGAGGTTGGGTCTTTGGGAGGTAGGTAACTAGGTCATAAGGGTAGAGCCCTCATAAGTGGGATTCCTATCCTTATAAAAGGAGGCCTGAGGGAGCATGCTTCTTCCCTCTCTGTTCTCTGCCCCATGCATGATGATACAAAGGAAAGATGGCCATCTGAAAACCAGGAAGCAAGCCCTTACCAGACACTGGATCTGCTGGTACCTTGATCTTGGAATTCTCAGCGTCCAGAATTGTGAGAAATAAATGTTTACACTACCAGTCTGTAGTATAATAACTTGTTATAGCGGCCCAAACTGACTAAGACAGAGATTCATTGAGAACACAAATGAGAGTTAATTTTTTCAGAAATTTTCATCAGAGTTGGTGAGGATATGGGAAAAACAAGCATTTACATGCACTGTGAAAATATAAAGTACTGCAACACTTTTGGAAGTCATTTTGGCAATATCAAACTTTAAAATACATGTCCTTTTGGAGACATCAGTTCCTCTGCTAGGAATTTGCCATATGGAAATACTCCAGTGCCAAATATGATCATTGTAGTAGTTGTGGTAATAGTTTTTTTTAAAAGGAAAAACTTAAATTTTCCTAAAAAGGGACTGGATTAAGAAAAGTTTGATCATTCATACAAAGCAATACTATGCAGTGATGAAAAAAATGATATGGAGTTACATTTACTCACATGAAAAAAAATGTCCAATGTATATTGTTAAGCAAAAAAAGGCAAACAGAAAGTTAATACATGTGGTATTACATTTTTGTAACAGCATACATATATTTATTTTTATGTATTTAAAATATGAATATACGATTAAACTCCACTCTAATATGATAAATGAAGTCCACAAAATTGATTCCTGTAAAATTTTAGGTTATGTTATTGAGAGATGACTGGAATGGCTAAGGTGAGCCTATTTGGTTAGCTGGCTGCACAGCCCAAATTGATCAAGTACTCAGCTGTGATTTTGATGCCACAAACAGTTGTTTACTGAGCACTCAGGCTTAAATATCATCTGTCCATTTTACCCTCCCCCGACCCTCACTGCCAATCATGGTATATCCAAAGTCAAGTTATTGCGGGGTCTTACTGTATTTCTAAATCATTAGAAATGTGGATGAATGTATATTGAACTATTATCATAGGATATATTTGAGAATGAGTATTTAATATAAAGAGAACTTTTACTTTCTAAGTGTTGCATTTATATATTTAAAATTTATCTTTAATAGGCATGTATTAACTAATACTCAGAAAAACAATTGAGATAAAATTTTGGAAATATGAAAAAGAAATAAAATATCTGACAAATATAAGACAGCCATATATTTATTGAAATGAAGGTTTTTATAATATATTGGTATGTGAAAAAAGCAGTTTACAAACAATAACCTACAGAGCAGCCCATTTTTAAAAAGATATGTATATGTATGCACGCATAGCAAATATTATAGAATATATACAACAAAATATTAGAAGTGGATATCATTGGGTGGTTGGTGGGCTTATGGATGATTTATGTAATCTTTTTTTACCTCTTTGTAGACTCTTTTACATTTTCTCAGGGGTATGTGTAACTTCTACAATAAAGCAAAGTCTGCGAACAGTATGATCTTATTTTATGACACATATTTCATTTACCTGCTTCTCTATAGCTGAGCAAGGTCTGAATTAAGAGCATCTACTACCTGTTTGAGGTTTGGGGTCTTTGCAATGATCGAATCCTTCACATTTTCTTCCCTTGTCCTCCTGACCTCCAGGAAGAGCTACATATTTATTACTAGTATGCATTAGAAATGAGGCTCTCCTCACCCTCCTCTGACTATCGCTCCTTCCAATCAAGTTTGCAACGATCAAGCTGTAGCACCAGGTTATTAACATGAGAATGGAGGTATCTCTTTCTTAAATTTGATCTGATGAAAAATATTTTTTCTAGGAAAATATTTTTGCTAGAAAAAGTAATATTTATGGTAATAATATAACATTTTAAGCAGATTATAAAATATTACTCTTAGTTACCAATTCAACTCTTTAAAAATATATATGAATAGAAAAAGGATTATATTAACGTTTCTGGCTCTGCTTGACATGTGGCTTTTATCTATAGTTCTATGATTTTTTCCCAGTGAAAATGTTTTATTTTTGCAAATAAAGGCAATAAATATTATTTTAAGGCAGGTCATAAAATATATATAAAATTATCCTAGTTACACTTAAAAATATAGATAGATGGAAAACAGCCCTCAAGAATCTACACTCAATTTCATTTATTTGATGACTCTCAAATATATATTTCATCCACTTATTTGTTCAACAAATATTAATTAGGTGCTTACTAGGTATTATCAACCTATATGTGCCTTCCAGGCTTTTCTTCTCAATTATTGCTAGAAGTGTTAGTACAGTGGGGTTGCATCTTAAGCCAAAGCTGGATTCTGAAGTCACATAAAGTGAAACCCTATCCAGTCAAATCTACCTACTTCATAGCATATTAACATATGTTGTAACGTTAGCGGAGAAAAAAATCAAACAAGAATATTTAAACTTAAAAGGATCTAGTAATTTTAGAGAAATATGGATTTCTAAAAATTTTCATGTTTATAATTATTGTTTATTTTCCAAATTTTCCACAGTTTACCTGAATTACATACATAGAACAATGAAATACACAGTTTTAAGATAACTCAGACTTCATTCACTGTTCACTATATATGAAATATAATTACATAGGTGAATAATATATGTAACATATATATATAAATACACAATTTTAGAATTGAAGTATATATATTCCAGATCCAGGGTGAAGGGAGAGAGGAGAGGATGCCAGTTTTCACTGCTCTGCTTGTGAGTGAGATGGGGGATATATACAGACATACACACATATGAATTTGTTTACTACATTGAGGTACTATATTATATATATTCTCTAGGTAACAATGCAATGTAAGTATCTTTTTTTTTTTTTTGAGACAGAGTCTCACTCTGTTGCCCGGGCTAGAGTGCCGTGGCATCAGCGTGAGACAGAGTCTCACTCTGTTGCCCGGGCTAGAGTGCCGTGGCATCAGCCTAGCTCACAGCAACCTCAAACTCCTGGGCTCTAGCGATCTTTCTGTCTCAGCCTCCCGAGTAGCTGGGACTACAGGCATGTGCCACCATGCCTGGCTAATTTTTTCTATATATATTTTTTTAGTTGTCCAATTAATTTCTTTCTATTTTTAGTAGAGACGGGGTCTCGCTCTTGCTCAGGCTGATTTTGAACTCCTGACCTTGAGCCATCCACCCGCCTCGGCCTCCCAGAGTGCTAGGATTACAGGTGTGAGCCACCATGCCCGGCCAATATAAGTATTTTTATGCCATTAAATATTGTACTTCATCATGTTAAAATTAACGGTAATTTAGATAATCCCCTTTTGTTTATTATTTATGTTGCCTTTATGTTTTTGCTGTTATAACCCAAGCCTTCACCAAAATCTTTACAACCATAATTATTTCCTAAGAAAAAAATTTCTAAAAGTGAAGTTGCTAAGTCTAAGAGTCTGAAAAATCTTATTTCTTTTTATGTGTGTTACCAAAAAGGCCTGCAAGATAATTTAACCAATTTACACCTGTACTGACAGCCCATGTGAATGGCCTTATATAAAATGGATGATATGATTTAAAAAAAAAAATTCACCAATTTGACAGGTGAATGAGAGCACCTTGAGATTTCAATTTGTATATTTTTGACCCCTAGTGAGGCTAAATAACTTGTACTCATGCTCCACGTACGTGTCTTTGTTGGTCAACACCCTACTGATGTCTTTTCAGACTGTTTGAGTTTTCAGGCTGTTGTAACTATGTGCACTATTTTGTTGATTTTTAGGAACATTTTATTACAGATAACCAGTTTCAAATAGTCTCACTAGTTGTAAGGAACAGAGATTTAGGCTAGTTCAGTTGAGGCAGGATCAACAGTGAGTGTTTATGAGGCAATAAAAAAGATTATGATCGCCGGGCGCGGTGGCTCACGCCTGTAATCCTAGCACTCTGGGAGGCCGAGGAGGGCGGATTGCTCAAGGTCAGGAGTTCGAAACAAGCCTGAGCAAGAGCGAGACCCCGTCTCTACTAATAATAGAAACAAAATAATTGGCCAACTAAATATATATAGAAAAAAATTAGCCGGGCATGGTGGCGCATGCCTGTAGTCCCAGCTACTCGGGAGGCTGAGGCAGAAGGATCACTTCAGCCCAGGAGTTTGAG
>CAUYMX010056384.1:0-17367 GCA_963573855.1 Lepilemur septentrionalis | reverse complement strand
CTTCCTTCCTTCCTTCCTTCCTTCCTTCCTTCCTTCCTTCCTTCCTTCCTTCCTTCCTTCCTTCCTTCCTTCCTTTCTTTCTTTCTTTCTTTCTTTCTTTCTTTCTTTCTTTCTTTCTTTCTTTCTTTCTTTCTTTCTTTCTTTCACAGTGTCTCCCTTTGTTGTCCGGGCTAGCATGCTGTTGTCAACCTAGCTCACAGAAACCTCAAACTCCTGGGCTCAAGCAATCCTTCTGGCTCAGCCTCCTGAATAGCTGGGACTACAGGCATGCACCACCACGCCCGGCTAATTTTTTCTATATATTTTTAGTTGGCCAATTAATTTCTTTGTATTTTTAGTAGAGATGGTGTCTACCTCTTGCTCAGGCTGGTTTCGAACTCCTGACCTTGAGGGATCCACCCACCTCTGCCTCCTAGAGTGATAGGATTACAGGCATGAGCCACTGCACCCAGCCCTCTTCTCTTCTTGTGTGCAACAAAAATAAACCATTTCTTGATGGCATTGTGATATGTGACAAAAAGTGGATTTCATATGACAACCACTGATGACCAACCCAGTGGTGCAACCAAGAAGAAGCTCCAAAGCACTCCTGGAAGCCAAACTTGCACCAATAAATGTCAGGGTCACCATGTGGTGATCTGCTCCTGGTTTGATACACTACAGCTTTCTGAATCCCAGTGAAACCATGACATCTAAGTATGCTCAGCAAATTGATGAGATGCACTGAAAAATGTAATGCCTACAGCTGGCATTGATCAACAGAATAGGCCCAGTTCTTTTCCACCACAACATTCCTGACCACATGTTGCTTAATTAAATGCTTCAAAAGTTGAACAAATTGGGCTATGAAGTTTTGCCTGATCTGCCATGTTCACCCTACCTGTCTCCAACCAGCTACCACTTCTTCAAATGTTTTTACAAATTTTTGCTGGGAAAATGCTTCCTCAACCAGCAGGATGCAGAAAATGCTTTCCAAGAGTTCCTCAAATCCTGAGGCATGAATTTTTACACTACAGGAATAAACAAACTATTTCTCATTGGCAAAAATGTGTTGATGTAATTGTTCCTATTTAGATTTATAAAGATGTATTTGAGCCTAGTTGTAAAGATTTAAAATTCATGGTCCAAAATTGCAATATCTTTTGCACCAAACTAATCCCCTCAAGTGTGATGTTAGCAGTGAGCGTGTCATTTCTGGACTTTATTGTGTCAAAATATGTTCCTTCCTTCTCTACCTAATTTGGTGAAAGCTTTTATCATGAAGAGACATTAGATTTTGTTAAATAATTTTTCTGCATCTATTAAAAAGATATTTTTGCAATTGACTCTGTTAACGTGATGTATCATGTTTATTGATTTGGGTATATTGAGTCATTCTTACATTCTTGGTGTGAATCCCACTTAGTCATGTTCAATGACCTTTTTAATGTGATGTTGAATTCACTTTACTAGTAGTATTCTGTTGAAAATATTTGCATCTATGTTCATCAGGGATATTGACCTGAATTTTATGTAAAAAAATCCTAAAGATTCCATCAAAAATCTACGAGAACTAATAAAAAAAATTCAGTAACCTTACAGGATATAATATTATACAAAAATCAATAACTTTCTACACACCAATAGTCAGCTATACAGAAAAGAAATCAAGAAAAGTTATATCATTTATAATAGCTACAAAAATACCTATAAATAATTTAACCATGAGGGTGAAAATTTTCTACAATGAAAACTATAAAACACTTAAGAAAGAAATTGAGTAGGAGACAAATAAATGGAAAAATATTTTCTCTTCCTGGATTGAAAGAACAGGTTGAGGATCCCTACTTTGAAAATCTGAAATCCCATATGATCTACAATCCAAATCTCTTTGAATGCTAAAATGACAGCACATGTGGAAAATCGCACATCTGACACTTTTACTTTTTGATTTTTCAAGCTATGTGTATAAGAAACATAAATAAATTTTATGTTTAGACTTAGGTCTTATCCCCATTACATCTCAATATGCATATGTAAATATTCCAAAATCTGGAAAAAAATGCAAAATTTGAAACACTTCTGGGTTGGCACAGTGTCTTACACCTGTAATCCTAGCACTCTGGGAAGCTGAGGAAGGAGGATTGCTTGAAGTCAGGAGTTTGAGACCAGCCTGAAGAAGAGTGAGATTCTGTCTCTACTGAAAATAGAAAAATTAGCCAGGCATTATGGCACATGCTTGTAGTACCAGATACTCAGGAGTCTGAGGGGTAGGATTGCTTGAGCTCACTAGTTTGAGGTTGCTGTGAGCTAAGCTGATGCCATGGCACTCTACTCAGAGCAACAGAGTGACACTCTGTTTCAAAGAAACAAAACAAAACAATAAGAAACACTTCTGGTCCCAAGTATTCTGAATAAGGGATACTCAACCTGTGTTGTTAAAATTTCTGTGCTGTTCAAAATGATCTTTACCTATTGAGATAATCACATGATTTTTTGTATTTAATTCTTTTTATGTGGTAAATCACATTTTTATTAATTTTTGTATGTTGAACTATGCTTGCATCCCTGGGATAAAACCCAGGGATGGGTTAATTGTGGTTGATTGGGTTGATTGCAGTTAATTATACTTTTGATTTGCTGTTGGATTCAGGTTGCAGTATTTTTTTGATCATTTTTACATCTATGTTCATGAGGGATATTAATCCATAGTTTTCTTTTCTAGTTGCATCCTTTCTGGGCTTTGGAACCAATGTAATACTTGTTTTAGAGAATGAGTTAGGAGGATTCCCTCCTTCTCAATGTTATGGAACAGTCAGTAGGATAGGTACCAATTTTTAGCAGGTCTGGTAGAATTAATTTATGAATCTGTCCTGCCCTACACTTTTTTGGGGGGAGATTTTTATTACTTATTCAATTTTACTACTCATTATTTGTCTCCTCAGGATTTCTATTTCTTTCAGGTTCAAGCTTGGGAGGTTGTATGTTTCAAAATTGTATCTATTTTCCCTATATTTCTTAGTTTGTGTGCACGGAAATATCAGTAGTCTTTGGTGACATTTTGTATTTCTGTGGTATCATTTGTAATGCTTTCTTTTTCATTTCTGAACTTTTTCAGAGTTTCTTTGAATCCTCTCTTTTCTTGGTTAATCTAATTACTAGTCGATCAATTTTGTTCATCTTTTTAAGAAATCAGTTTTTTATTTTATTGATCTTTTGTGGGTTTTTGTTTTTAATTTCATATAGTTCTGCTTTGGTTTTTGTTATTTCTTTCCTTCTGCTAGCTTTGGGTTTGTTTTGTTCTTGTTTTTCTAGTTCTTTGAGATATGTCATTATTTGTGACCTTTTTGTCTTTTTGTTATAGACATTTGGTGCTATGAACTTCCCTCTTAGTAGTGCTTTTATTGTTGTTGTTGTATCTTAAAGATTTTGGTAACTAGTGTTGCCATTTTAATTCAATTAAAAAAATTGATTTCTGCTCTTGGAAAATAGTGGATTAGGGGCGGCCTCCTGGCTCTATGCTCTCAGAGAAAGTGATGAAATAGATAGACTACTGCATGGGAGTGAACTTCACTTCCACAGGACCAGTTTCGTGGACCTACAGAGAAACAGTGTGGGACATTGGACACCGGTGGAAAACAGAGGTGAATCAGAAAATTTCTTGTGAAGTCCAGAGAGTTGGACAGATGCCTTAGGGAGGGAGCCCTTCTCCCTTTTCGGCCAGTGACTGCACCAGGACATTCTGACTCCCAGGAGAACTAGCCTTCCCCCACTGCGCCACATACCCACACAAGCAGGGAAGTGGCTGAAGTTGGCAGGAAGCGGTGGTGCAGGCAGATGGGCTCTGCAGAGGAAAAACTGGAGTGGGAAAAATTTTGAACTCTCCGGTGTGCTCCTCTGAGTGAGTCCTCACTGGGGGATGTCCCTAACCATGCGGGTGCTCCCTGATTCCACAGGAGTGAGTGCAGAGAGTGACTTCTCACTTTGGGAGGCTTCCAAGACTAGGATGGGGAGTTATACCTTAAAGGAGACCCTGCCCTGGGAACTCATGGAGGTTTTGGCAGACTCTGGAAAGGCAGAGTGAGCATGCAACCCTGCAGCTGAACAGTTGGGAGTTGGCGGGTCTGGAAGCTGTCGGCTCAGAGCGTGGTTAGGAAGCTGCACTGCACACTGACTCTAAGTGCCAACTCTAAGTAGGCGATGGGATGCCTCCCCTAGCTTGGAAACACTGCAGGCTGCTCTGGTAGTGGTCGAGCAGATCTGACATTTGAAAGAGGTTGGGGGAAGAGGGGAAAAAGAAAAAAAAAGGACAGAATCTGTTTGAATCCCCAAAACAGCACCGAGTCCTCCCATTCCTGCCGCTTGGGTTTGGCATTTGAAGGGAAGGTTAGGGGAATGTGGTGACAGCCAGCTGGAGCTGACTTCCCAGGCTGGTCTTGGGTAGTTTCTCTCCCTACTCAGCTGACTTCCTTCTGTGTCAAGAGAGCAGAAACCAGCTGATCAGGGTGTAATTGCAAGGGAGGTGGCCTCTACACTTGTGACTTAGGGAGTCAGCACCACCCACACTCTCCTATGACTCGAGCCTGGTGCTTCACGCTCAAGAGACTGACTCCACCCCTGGGTGGAGCTGAGAAAGAGGCTGTTCACCATGTAACCTGGTCTCCAGACTGTTACCTCCACTTCGCTTCCTCTTCCCTACTGGAGGCTGAAAGAAGATAGAAACAGCCTATCAGATTTTGGTTCGTAATCCAGTCCCAGCAACACCAGTCCTTGACAAAGAACCCACATGAGAAAAAACCAGTGAAAGATCACAGGAAAGATGAAGGATGAGAGAGAAAAATCACCTCCAAAAATAAATTCTAAAAAATCACCAAATGATAGCAACCTACATGATACCATTTATCTTACAGAGGAAGATTTATGAATATGGATTGTTAGAAAATTCAATAGTATTGAAAAAAATTGATTCTCAACATAGAGAAACCACAAGAACAATTCAGGAAATGAATTAAGAGTTCTCTAAAGAAATTGAAATTATTAAAAAACCCAAACAGAAATTCTGGCAATGAAGGATACATTCGAGGAACTCCAAAACTCAAGGGAATGTCTTAAGAATAAATTGGATCATGCAGAAGAGCATATTTCAGAGCTTGAAGATTGTGATATGCACTAAACAAATCAGAAGAAGAAAGGGAAATCAGAAACAAGAGACAAGACCAAAACTTAAAAGAAGTATGGGATTATGTAAAAAAAAAAAAAAACCCAAAACTGCAGTTGATAGGGGATGCAGAGGGTGCTGAGTATCATTCACAAGGGCTGGAGAACTTATTTCATTAAATACTGGAGGAAACTATGCCAGGCCTGGCCAGAAATCTTGATATTCAGGTACAAGAAGCACACAGAACTTCTGGGAGACTCAATGTAAAGGTAATCACCTCGTCACATGATTATTAGGCTGAACAAAGTAAATGCGAAAGAAGCAATCCTCCGTGCAGCCAGACAAAAACAACAAACTTCAAAGGCTGGCCTGTCAGATTAACTGCAGATTTCTCATCTGTAACCTTACAAGCCAAAACGGACTGGGTGTCTATACTTAATCTTCTAAAACAGAATGAAGCCCAACCTAGAATTCTTTATCTGGTGAAATTAAGTTTCATCTATGAGGGAGAAATATAGTCCTCTGACAAGCATTCTCTGATGGAATTTGCAAAGACCAGACCAGCCCTGGAAGTTCTTAGACTGGCCTTTCACAGCAAACAGGACAATAGGCACTCTTCAAAGTAAAATCTTCAAAGAGTTAAAGATTAGAACTTGAACTGCAGGATGGTGCAAGGAGTAAAACAAAGCAACTGGACTTTACCCAACAATATGAATGTAAACCTTCCTCAAATTTCAATCCTCTCAATAAATGTTAATGGCTTAAACTGTCCTCTGAAGAGAAATAGACTGGCAGAGTGGATAAAAATCCACAAGCCCAGTATCTGCTGTATACAGGAAACACATCTAACCCACAAAGATGCAATCCAGCTGAAGGTAAAGGGATAGAAAACTATCATCCAGGCAACCAGAAGTCAAAAGAAAGCAGGTGTAGCTATATTGTTTACTGAAAACATAAGCTTTACAATAACACAAGTAAAAAAGGATAAAGAAAGCCACGTTATAATGGAGAAAGGGAAGATCCAACAAGAAGATTAAAATACTCTTAATATTTATGCACCAATGTAGGCGCACCTAACAACACAAAGCAAATCTTGTCAGATATTAATAACTTGTTAAAAAATACTGCCATAGTATCAAGGAACTTCAACACTCCACTGAATGAACTGGATAGATCCTCCAAACAGAAAATAAGCAAAGAAGTAATGAACTTAAACAGAGCTCTTGAACAAAAAGATCTGACAGATCTCTACAAAACATTCCACCCAAATAAACCTGAATTTACATTCCTATAGAAACTCTCACCACTTCACAAAGTCATGGAAACTAAACAATTTCCTATTGAAAATCTCTTGAGTCAAGGAGGAAATTCAGAGGAAAATCAAGAGTTTCTTTGAACTAAATGATAAAGGAGACACAAGTTACCAAAACCTGTAGGATACAGCAAAAGCATACCTAAGAGGAACTCTAACAGCCATAAATGCTCACATCTAAAAGACAGAAAGCTTGGTATTGACATCCTAATGAATAAACTCAAGGAATTGGAAGAAGAAGAGCAAATCAATCCCAATTCTAATAGAAGAAAAGAAATAACAAAGATCAAAGCAGAACTAAATGAAATTGAGAACAAAAGAATTATACAGAAGATCAACAAAACCAGAAGACAGTTTTTTGAAAAGATAAACAAAATCAATAGCCCTGTGGCTAGATTGACAAGAACTCAAAGGGAAAGGACTCTACTAAACTCAATTAGAAATAAAAAAGGGGGAGGTCTCAACAGACACCACGGAGACACAAAACATTACCTTTGATTACTATAAAAAACTAAATGTTCAAAAATTACATAATGAGGACAAAATGGACAGATTCCTGGAAACATACCACCTACCTCAGTTCACCCAGGAGGTAACGGAATTTCTAAACATACCAATCTCAAGCTCAGAAATCGGAGCATTAATTAATAACCTCCCAAAATGGAAAAGTCCTGGACCAGATGGTTATACCTCAGAATTTCACCAAACATTCAAAGAAGAACTCATACCTATTCTACACAAATTATTCCACAACATTGAGAAGGATGGATCCTTCCAAATTCATTCTACAAAGGGAACATTACTTTAATTCCAAAGTCAAGAAAGGACCTAACAAAAAAAGAAAATTACAGACCAATATCCCTTATGAATATAGATGCAAAAATCCTCAACAATTTGGTAAAGTCTCAGGGTACAAAATCAATATACACAAATCAGAGGCATTCATAGATGCCAAAAACAGTCAAGCTGAATTTCAAATCAAAAACGCAATACCTTTTACCATAGCCCCAAAGAAAATTAAATATCTAGGAGTAAATTTAACAAAAGAGACAAAAGACTTATATAAGGAGAATTATGAAACACTAAAGAAAGGAATTATAGAAGATGGAAAAAGATGGAAAAATCTACCTTGTTCATGGATTGGTAGAATCAATATTGTTAAGATGTCAATACTACCTAAAATCATTTACAGAATAAATGGAATCCCCATCAAAGTACCATCATCATTCTTTACAGACCTAGAAAAAATAATTCTTCACCTTTTATGGAACCAGAAAAAGCCTTGTATAGCCAGAGGAATCTTAAGAAAAAAGAATAAATTGGGAGGCATCAGTCTTCCAGATTTCAAGCTGTACTATAAAGCAATAATAATCAAATCAGCCGTTTATTGGCACAAGAACAGAACCACTGATCTATGGAACAGGACTGAGAGGCCAGAGATGAAACCATCTGCATATGGTAACATAATCTTTGATAAACCAGACAAAAATATACATTGGGGAAAAGAATCTCTTTTTAATAAATGGTGCTGAGAAAACTGGTTAGCTACCTGGAAAAGGATGAAACTGGATCCCTACCTACCACTTTTCACAAAAATACACTTCAGATGGTTAACAGACCTAAACCTAAGGCATGAAATCCTTAGAATCTTAGAAGAAGATATTGGCAAGACCCTTTTCAGACATCAGTCTAGACAAAGAATTCTTGAAGAAGACACGCAAAGCAATTTCAGCAGCAACAAAAATAAACAAATGGATCTGATCAAATTAAAAAGCTTCTGCACAGCCAAAGAAATTATCACTAGAGAAAATAGACAACCTACAGAATGGGAGAAAATATTTGCCCTCTACACCTGCGGCAATGGTCTGATAACAAGAATCTACCTAGAACTCAAAGAATTAACAAGAAAAAAATCAACCCCATTTATAAATGGGCAAAGGAGACGAGCAGAAACCTCTCCAAAGAAGACATAATAATGGCCAGCAAACATATAAAAAAATGTTCAGTGTCTCTAATCAATAGAGAAATGCAAATCAAAACCACAATGAGATACCACCTAACCCCATTGAAATTGGCCTCTATCAAAAAATCCCAAAACAACAAATGCTGTTGAGGTTGCAGAGAGACAGGAACACTCCTACACTGTTGGTGAAACTGCAAATTGGTCCAACATTTGTGGAAAAGAATTTGGAGATTCCTCAAAGAGCTAAAAATAGAATTACCATTCAATGCAGCAATAGCATTATTGGGCATCTACCCAAAAGAGCGTAAGACATTCTGTTATAAAGATATCTGCACCTGAATGTTTATGGCAGCACAATTCACGATTGCTAGGTCGTCCAAACAACCCAGTGCCCGTCAATCCATGAGTGGATTATTAAAATTTGGTAGATGTTTACAATGGAATATTACTCAATTTTAAGAAACGACAGTGAGCTAGCACTGCTTATATTATCCTGGATTAACCCTAAGCCCATTATGCAAAGTGAGGTGACACAAGATTGGAAAAATGGACCACACATGTACTTGCCATCAAATTGGTCCTGACTAATTAACACTATGGGGCTCAGATGGTGATGGTGTTCACTAAGGATTCATGAGGTGGGGTGTCTGAGCGATGTAGTTGGCACCGTGAAGGGGAGGGGTATGTTTGAAAAGTTCTTTGGGAAGAGAATTAGGGATCTCAATAGGGGGAAGGAAATCCTTTAAAACTGATTTATGTGATTAACTGTACATCTTGGTAAATTCACTAATGATCATTTAATTGTACACTTAAAATGGAATAAAGACATGATATGTAAAGTATACTTCAATAAAATGTTCAAAAAAATTGATTTCTATCTTGACTTCGCTGCTGGTCCAGATTGTTTATCAGCAGGTTATTTAATTTCCATGCATTTGTATAGTTTTAGAATGACTTTTGCAAGTAAATTCCAGTTTAATTCTACTGTAGTCTGAGAAGGTATATATTTTTCTGAGACTTGTTTTGTGGCATACTATGTGAACTACTTTGAAAATGTTCTATGTGCTGATAAGGAGCATTTATATTCTATAGTTTTGGGGTAAAGTATTCTGTAAATATCTATTGGGTTTATTTTTTTCTGGAATCACATTTAAGCCCTTTTTTTTTTTTTTAATTTTCTGCCTCAATGACTCTATCATCAGTAAAGTATTGAAGTCTCCCACTATTATGCTGCCTATTATTTCATTTCTTTGATAACATAGGAATTACAATTCTGGAAACTGTTGTATTAAGTTCATATATATATTTGGAATTGTTATATCTTCTTGTGAATTTATCTCTTTCTCATTATATAATGACCATATTTGCCTCTTTACTATTGTTCATTTAAAGTCTGTTTATCTGATACAAGGGTAGGTACTCCTGCTGACTTTCGGTTTCCATTTGTGTAGAATATTCTCTGCATTCCTATACCTTGAGTCTCAGATCCTTTACCAGTTAAATTGGTTTCCTGGAGATAGCAGATATTTTCTTAATCTGTATCTTTTAAGTGGGACAGTTAGACCATCAACATTCAATGTTAATATTGACAAATATGATACTGTTTCAGTCATCATGTTGACTGTTTCCTAGTTGCTATGTGTTTTCCCTTGTGTTAGTGTTTTATAAGATCTGTGAGTTTTTACTTTTGAGCGTTTTTACATTTACAAATACCAACCATTCTTTTAAATGTTTAGAGCACTTTGAGCATTTCTTATAGGCCAAACCTAGCTGTAAGGCTTAGGATAAGCCTTACATAAGGCTTAGGATAAGCTTTGGGCTTATCCTGCAAAGGCAGGGCAATCCCATGGCCTGGTCTGGGACATGCTGCCCATGCTGGTTTTTGGCCTCCTTATGTACATAAGTGTTTCCCCATCCCCACATTCTGCACTGGACACGTTGTTTTGATACCCACTGGGGCCCAACCGCTTCCTGTTTTGAAACGAAGATCTGGCCCAACTCTCGCTAGAGATCTATCCTGTGTCAAAACAACCCACCAGCCCCTATATAACCCTCCTCTCCAGTCTGGGTGGTACAATTTCTTTGGTCCCTTTCCCCAGGACCCTTGAATCTCACCCAGGAGTGCTCTGACAATAAACACTAAGCTTGTTTAGCCCACATTCAGCCTCCTCAATTTATTTCAAAACCTTACATTTGTTGCTGAAAACTGAGAGAGGAATGTTTGGTGCACTGATCCTACAGGGCCTGGCTGCACCCCTCTCTCTGCAACGCTCGGACTGGGACCTCCAACCATTCCTTCCTGGTCTTGCTCTCGGCTATGGTGTCTCCCCTTTTGCCTGTCAGGTCACTAGGAGCCTCTGCCCAGTTTCTGAGACCCAGAGTCTTTCTGGAAAAGCGTGGATCCACATCAGAGGCATCTTCCACCCAGTCAAGAGTCTTTTCTGGGAACACCTAGAAAAATCTCTGACACTTGCCCGAAGGGCACCATGTGGCACACATCTTGGGGAGGAGACATCCCCCTAACCTGTGTTCCCACCCATGGGCTGACCCAGGGTCAGTCCACTCTATGATCTGACTGGTATGGAGGACCAAATTTCCAAAATTCCTCATGAGAAGCCCCTGGGGTGTCTCCTAGCCAATCTGAGCACCAGACTTCAGGCCCACGTGCCTCAATACCACCTGGCTGATGTACAAATTAGACACTGATTCACAGTGGCCAGAGAATGGGACCTTTGATTTTACTGTGCTACAGGACCCTGACAACTTTTGTCATCAGGACAGAAAGTAGTCAGAAATCCCCTGTGTCCAGGCATATGCTTCCCATCTCTCCCTGTGCCAAACCTGCACCATATCACAAATTCTCTAAATTTCTTGGCACAGGCCCCTCAGTCATCAACCCCTCCGTCATCTATCCCTCCATTATCCTTCATCCTCCAACCCTTCCATCTATCTCTCTCAGGCCCCTTCTGCCTTCTGTGACCCTCCAGAGTCCCTCACATCACCCCTGTGTGACCTACACCCTATCCCCACCATTCCCTACTGGTGCCAACTCCTTCCTTGTCCTCCCCTGTCAGCATGCATACCAGCTCCCATGATGGGTCTGCAGGCCAGATCCTTCTTTGTCCATTGAGGGAGGTTGTGGGTGCCAAAGGGATTGTTTGTGTCCTTGTTCCTTTCTCCCTGTCCAATCTCTCCCAGATAGAAAAGCGCCTGGGGTCCTTCTGTTATGACCCCACTGCTTACAGCAAAGAATTCAGATATTTAATTCAGGCTTATGATCTCACCTGGTATGACATTTTTGTTATGCTCACCTCCATCCTGAGGTGGAGAAAGAGTGTGTTTATACCGCGGCCCAGGCCCATGCTGACCAAGTTCACTTAACAATACACCCACCCCTGCAGGGGCAGAGGCTGTTCCCTGGAACGAGCCATCATGGGACTATCAGCCTGATACTCAGGCTGGTCTTGAGGGCTGAAGGCTACAGGACCACATGTTACAATGCATCCTGGTCAGCCTGCAGGCCGCGGCTCACCGTGTTGTCAACTATGACAAATTAAGAGAAGTCACTCGGAGAGCAGATGAAAATCCCAAGGCCTTTCTCAGCTGCCTCACAGACACTCTCATTCAATATACCCACCTAGATCCTATCTCTCCCTCAGGGGCTACCCTCCTGGCAACTCACTTCATTACATATTCATCCTCTGATACCAAAAAATCTAAAAAGGCAGAAAAAGGCCCTCAGATCCCCATTGGGATCTGAGTAGACATGGTAGACATGGCCTTTAAAGTCTTTAATTCCCGGGGTGAGCAGACAAGGTCCAGTGGGAGGCCCATGTCCACCAAAAGGCATACGTGCAAGCCCAGGCCTTGGTGGCAGCTCTGCAGCTGGCTGGGATCGGTATGCTGAGCAACCAACCTGGGTCATCTACTGGACCCAGAAGCACACCTCCAGGTGCTTTAAGTGTGTCAGAGAGGGCCATGGAGCTAAGCACTGCCCACAACCACAGCTGCCTACTGGACCATGCCCAGCGTGTGGTCAGGAGGGACACTGGAAAAGCAACTGTCCTTCTGGTCCCAGAGCCAGGAAGCCAGTCCTTCTACCCCTAGACCTGCCGATGGCAGTTTTGGGTCTGGCTGCCAAAGACTGATGGAGCCTCAACTTGGAGACCCTGATCACCCTCGCTGAGCCCATGGAAACCATCCAGGCAGCGGGTAAGGCAATGTCCTTTTTGGTTGATATGGTGGCTACCTACTCTGTCCTGCCTTCTTTTTCTGGTCCCACCTATCCCTCCCAGGTCCCCATATGGGAATTGACTGTCCCTACCTCATACTACTGGGCCCCTCACTTGCATCCTCAACAGCCAACCTATAACTCACTATTTCCTCATCATGCCCACCTGTCCTACTCCTCTACTGGGATGAGACTTGCTAATTAAACTAGGCACCACCTTTCATTTCTCCTCTATGCTGGCATCTCTCCTACTGCTGTCTTTCTCCTGCCTCCTCTGCTGGTTGGGAGCATTCCCCTTCTCATCCCCTGCCACCTGACTTGGTTAATCCCCAGGTATGGGTCACATCCACCCAGACAGTAGCCACTCACCACACACCCTCTCTTATCCAATTAAAAAACCCTTCATTATTCCCTTCATGGCCACAGTTCCCCATTTCACCCTCTCATTGCAGGGGACTTAATAGAACACGTTTTACACAAAGGCCTCCTCATTCCTACTAACTCCCCCTACAACACTCCCATCCTGCCAGTTAAAAAGCCAGACAGTTCTTACTGCCTGATCCAGGACCGCAGGCTCATCAATGAAGCTGTTGTTCCTATACACCCAGTGGTACCCAACCCCTACACCCTGCTGTCCCCTATTTCCCCTTCCACCTCTCATTTTTTGGTCTTAGACCTTAAAGACATTTTCTTTACTATACCTTTAGATCCCACCAGTTATAACCTCTTCACATTCACTTGGGAAGACCCTGACACAAACACTGCCCAACAATTCACAGGGACCATCCTGCCCTAGGGGTTGAGAGATAGCCCTCATCATTTTGGTCAAGCACTAGCTAAGGATCTTCTCAGTTGCCCCCTGCATGCTAGTTCGCTTCTTCAATATGTCGATGACCTTCTGCTATTGGTTAAATTTCTCCTTAGGGCTTATCCTGCAATGGCAGCACAATCCCACTCCCTGGGCTGGGGCATGCTGTCCAGGCTGGTTTTTGGCTTCCTCATGTACATAAGCATTCCCCCATCCCTACACCCTGCACTGGAAATATTGTTTTGATACCCGCTGGGGCTGAACCATTTCCTGTTTTGAAACGAAGATCCAGTCCAGCTGTCACTCAAGATCTATCCTATGTCAAAACAACACACCAGCCCTTACATAACTCTCCTCCCCAGTCTGGGTGGTGCGATTTCTTGGGCCTCTTCCCCCAGGACCCTTGAATCTCACCAGGGAGTGCTCTGACAATAAATGCTAAGCTTGTTTAGCCTACATTTGGCCTCCTAAATTTATTTCAAAACCTTACACTAGTGACAACAAATTTCTTTCGTGTGTGCTTGTCTGGGAAAGACTTTATTTCTCCTGCATTTACAAAACTCAGTTTTGCAGAAATCTTGGCTCACAGATAATCTGTTTAAGAAGACTAAAGTTTCTACTGCAATCCTTCTAGTTGATAAGTTTTATGCTGAAAAGTCTGCTGTCATTCTGATGGGTTTTCCTTTGTAAGTTAGTTCATGGCTTCGTCTCATAGCTGGTAGGATTTTCTCATCACTTTGAATTTGGTAATATAGATGACTACATGCATTGGTGATGTACTATTTGCAATTAATCTTCAGGAATTTGATGACTTTCTTGTATCTGGATGTCTAAATCTTTAGCAAGATCAGGAAATTTTTCCTCCTTTATTTCCTCAAATGGGTTTTCTGTGCTTTTTTGATGTTTCTTCTCTCTCAGGGATATCTATGACATTTATGTTTGGGCATTTTTCATAAGCCTATATTTGTCTTGATTCTCTTTTATTTTTGATGATATTAATTCTGAAGCCTTGTCACCAAGCTATGAAATTCTTTCTTTTGCTTGCTCCAGTCTGTTTTTAAAACTTTTCACTGTATTTGGGAATTTGTTAAAATGACTCTTCATTTTTAGAAGTTCTGTTACGTTGTGTTTTTCTTAATCTACCTTTTTACCACATTTGTTTATGTCCTGATTTTCTTTTTTTGCTTCTTTGTATTGGTTTTCAAATTTCACATGGCTCCTATTGAGTCTATTTGTGAAGCATATTTTGAATCCCATATCTGACATTTCAAAATTTCCATTGCTACAGAACTATTGTGACTCTGTGAAAGTGTCAAAAGAGCCTACTTTTTCATATTCCCAGAATTCTTAGCTGTTCTTTCTCTTCTGGAACCCTTTCCCTTAATTTAAAACAGAGAGCTTTGCAGTTCACCTGCTCTCCTCTGCTGGAAACTCTGGTGCTCAGTGTAGAGAGGGAGAGATATACTGCTTTTCTGCTCCTCCAGGTAGGTACCCACTATGGTATTGTTGGAAGTTTGGGTTAGTTACACTGCAAAATCTTGGGAGAGTGTTCAGGTGGCAGTGGTGGTGGAATAGGTTGGTAAATACTAAGTTCCCAAGTAACTGCGACCACTGGCATGTGCCGGCATGCCCAGCTAATTTTTTCTATGTATTTTTAGTTGGCCAATTAATTTCTTTCTATTTTTATCAGAGACAAGGTCTTGGTCTTGCTCAGGCTGGTTTTGAACCGCTGACCTTCAGTGATCGCTTGGCCTCAGCCTCCCAGAGTGCTAGAATTACAGGTGTGAGCCACCATGCTAGGCCTCAGGTCTTATATTTAACTCTTTTTTTCTTTGTTTTAGAGACAGTTTAGAATCAGTTAATAGATATTTAAGTCTTTGATCTATTTTTATCTGATTTTTGTTTGTGGCAGAGATAGGGGTCTAGTTTCATTCTTCTACATATGAATACCTAGATTTCCCCAGTATCATCTATTGAAAAGACTGTTATTTTAACAGTGTAAATTCTTGCACCTTGTCAAAAATTAGTGCACTATAGATGTGTATATTTATTTCAGGATTCTCTATGCTGCTTCATTGGTCTATGTGTCTGTTTTTTAATGCCTATAGCATGCTATTTTGGGTACTACAGTTTTTTAGTATGACTTAAAGTCAGGTAGTGTGACTCAGCTGTGTTATTTTTGCTAAGGATGGCTTTGACTATTCTGGGTCTTTTGTGGTATAATATAAATTTCAGGATTACTTTTCTATTTCTGTGAAAAATGTCATTAAATATTTTTATAAGAATTGTTTGAAACTATAAATTCTTTTCAGTTCTGTGAACATTGTAACGATACTATTCTTCCAGTCCATAAATTTAGAATATATTGTAATAGTTAGGGATTTCCACATCCCATTGACAAAATGAAACAGATTCTTCAAAAAAAAATAAAGAAACATGGACTTCAACAGGACCCTAGAGAGAATGGGTCTAACAGACATTATATTTTAAAAGTGCTGAATATATGTTCTTCTCACCAGCTCATGGAAACTTCTCTAAGGTTGATCACATTTTAGACCACAAAACATGGCTCAATAATTTAGAGAAATAAAAATTATAGCATGTGACTCTCAGACCATAGTAGAACAAAGGTAGAAATCAATTCCAGAAACACTCAGCTCTACAGAAAGTCATGGAAATTAAACAAGTTATTCCTGAAAAATTATTGGGTCAAGGAAGAAATTAATGTGGAAATAAAAAGATTCTTCAAACAAAATTATACAGGACACATTACCAAAATCTGTGGGATTCTGAAAAAACAGTCCTCACAGGAAAATTCATGGCCTTAATTGCCTCTGCTCAAAAGATATAAAGATCACAAATCAACAAACAAATGAATTCTTTCAAGAAATTAAAAAAGAAACAGCAAATCAATCCAAAACCCAGGGGAAGAAAAGAAACAACTAAGATCAGAGCAGAGCTAAATGAATTGATCCCAAAAGAATTATACAGAAGATTAATGAAAAAAATGATTCTTTGAAAAGATAACCAAAATTGACAGACCTCTCACTAGATTAACTGGAAACAGAAAAGAAATAACTTTAATAAGCGGAATCAAAAATGAAAAAGAAGACATTACAACCGATACCACAGAAATACAAAATATCATTTTTGAGTAGTATAAAAATCTCTATGCACATACACTTTAAAATGTTAAGGAAATGGATAAATTCTTGGAAACACACAACTTTCCTAGGTTTAATCAGGAAGAAATAGAATTCTCGAACAGACCAATATCAAGTAGCAAAATTGAAATGGACTATGTAACACTAATATGAACATCTTCCAGTGTAAAACTCATGATAAAAGTTAGCACACAGACAAATCCACAATACTCTGATATTGTAATTGAGGTAAACAAATGAACTATGTCGGCGTTTGAAGGGAAGGTTAGGGAAACGTAGGGACAGCCAGCCACAGCTGATGTGCCAGGCTGGTCTTGGGTCCTTGCCCTCCCTATCCAGCTGTTTCTTTCAGAGCCAGGAGAGTAGAAACAGCTTATCAGAGAGGAGTCGCAAGGGAGATTGCCTCTTCACTTGGGTCCTGGGGAGTCAGCACCACCCATCCTCTCTGGTGACTGGGGCATGGTGCTTCTTGCAGAAGGAACTGACTGCACCCCTGGGCAGATCTGAAAAGGAGGCCATTCATCCTGTAAGCTGGTTGACAGACTGTCACCTTCACTTCCAGTCCTCTTCCCTGCTAGAGGCTGAAAGAAGATAGCAGCAGCCTTTCAGATTGTGGTTCATAATCCAGTCCCAGCAACTCCGACCCTTGACAAAGAACCCAGATGAGAAAGAACCAGCGAAAGATCACAGGAAACATGAAGAATCAGACAGAAAAATTGTCTCCAAAAATAAACTCTCTATCATCACCAACT
>CAUYMX010056379.1:0-16256 GCA_963573855.1 Lepilemur septentrionalis | reverse complement strand
AGCTGGGACTACAGGCATGCGCCACTATGCCCGGCTAATTTTTTACATATATTTTTAGTTGTCCAATTAATTTCTTTGTATTTTATAGTAGAGACGGGGTCTTGCTCTTACTCAGGCTGGTCTTGAACTCCTGACCTTGAGCCATCCACCCGCCTCGGCCTCCCAGAGTGCTAGGATTACAGGCGTGAGCCACCGCGCCCGGCCCCAAAATGTTTTGTACTCCAGACAATCATGTTTGTCATGTAAAACGTTTTACAAACCACGGGAGGAAATGAAATGAACCATGAGAGAGAGTTGGATGATGTAACAAAGAAGTGAAACCAGTATTTCTTTGGGGACCTGAATCCCAGTGCCAGGGGTGCATATGGAACATCTTTTTCCCTTTGCTTTGGAATCTTTCCATTCAGCTTGGGAAGTCTTTCTATTAGGAGAGGCAGATGGAACACTTCCCAAAAGCAGTAAGTAGCTCCTGAACTAGAAAGATTGGAAAGGTCATTTGGTAGTACAAAATGGAATTTTGCCCTGTAGTAAAAGTATCTAGGATTCAACTAAAGTCTAACCATGAAAAACAATAACAAAATAAGTATGAAGGGAAAATGGAGGAGTCCTACATTCTCATTTTCAAAGCCTGGGTGTGAGGCAGATTTGTAAGATGTAACATCTGTGGCTGGCTACTTCCACACTCCGTCTTGTCTTCCCTACAGAAGAAAAGCTCCTCCACATTTTGATCAACAATGCAGGAGTGATGATGTATCCCTATTCTAAGACAGCAGATGGCTTTGAAATGCACATGGGAGTCAACCATTTGGGTAAGAAATCTGGCTGTACCACAAAGCTAGAGGGGACCAAAATTCTCCTTGGAAAACTTAGTCAGATTAGAAGGGTCAGATTGAGCCTTCTCTGTGGTATGATTGGATCTCAGGGCCGTAATAGACCAGGTGTGAATAATAAATAAAGCCCTGGCAGGGGCTATGTTGCCTTCTTAGTAGTGATCCTTGTGGCCAGCATCAAGTAGAGACCACCTCCTCTTAAACAGTGCTTTTAACCAAAGTTGGAATGAGATGGGACTTCATATTCATATAGTCCAGACTTACCTTGTGTTATAAGGATGTCTCACGTCTTTGGCTGTTCCTATTTCTCTAAGCCCTCATTGAAGTTGTTCTCTAGTTGATAAGAAAAAGTTAAGGCAAAAGACCTTATTCCTGAGTTTTCTGTCTCCCATAGCTGAGCCGTGCTCACCACTACTTCTCTTACCCCAACATTGGTCCCGAACTCTGTTAATTCTAGTTTTTCTCAATAGGTCACTTCCTCCTGACCCATCTGCTGCTGGATAAACTAAAGGAATCGGCCCCATCAAGAATAGTAAATGTGTCTTCCTTAGCACATCACCTGGGAAGGATCCACTTTCATAACCTGCAGGGTGAGAAATTCTACAATGCAAGTCTGGCCTACTGTCACAGCAAGCTAGCCAACATTCTCTTCACCAAGGAACTGGCCCGGAGGCTAAAAGGTAGGCTTGGAAGAAATGAGCATGAGAAACAAGAGTCAGTGGGAGGTAGCTAAAAGCCACAGGCATGGAAACTGTTTTCCAGAAGGTACCTGGACAATACCTGCTTCCATGACTGTAACTGGGTATAGTTTCAGTAAGCAGCCTACAACTGAATATTGGAGGTGGCTAGCTGGGGACAGGGAGATTCTGACTTTGAGTCCAAAGGATTGGCTTTACACTAGCCGTGTGACCTGCAGTAAGTTACTTAACCTTTTAAGACTGACTTCTTCATATGTAAAATGGGACTACTTCACAGGTTATTGTCATAGTTAATTCAGGCCTCATGAGCAAGTAAAGATTTTTTACTCATAGTAAGGCTGAGTAGGAGGGAGGGACCTGAACTGACACTAGATATAGCCATTAGAATAAAACAGATACTAGGAATATGGTAACAGCAAAGGGTCAGAGAAGAGGGAAATGTGTGCCTGAGAAGGGGCTTCTCTAGTCACAGATAGACAGAGGTCCTCAGCATTCTCTACTCTGCATTTCCAATAAAGAAAAGGGAAATCTAGGGTGAGCAATGCTTAGGAATTAAGACAGGCAGAATTCAGGTCCAAGGGATCAGGCACAGGGGACCCATAGATAGAATAGGATCGTCTTACCACATGGGCAGCTGCGAGACAGGAAGGAAGATGGGGGTCAGCTCAGTGCATGTGCCCAGGGTGTGCCCAGGGTGTGAGGTCTTTTATCAGCTTGGGATAGACAAGGGTAGGTGGATGATTAAAACTATCCAAGGAGTTGGTCGGGGAGCTAGGGTGTCCTTTGGGTGGAGAGATGAGTCTAGTGGTGAGACCTGGATAAAAGGAGAGCATACGTGAGTGAGTAACCCTGGTAGTTCTGAGGATTGGGTGGAAAGTAGCCATGGTGCAAGAACCCTGGTGGGACAGAAGATTCATCTGTTGAGTCATTTGGCCGCCATGGATTCCAGTGCCCGTGCTCTTCCATGCACTGGGTTAGGCGGCTGGGGATGGTGGTGATCAAGACAGGTACTGTTTCTTTCATGATTTGGCTTACATCTAAAGGGGAAGACAGACCATTAGCAAGTGTTTATACACTGTCACGTGTAAAATCAATCTAGTAATACATCAATAATTCTCATTGCAAAAAGTTCAAATAATATGGAAGTATATAGAATTAAAGGTGAAAAACCTTCTTCCTTTATTCCTCTTCCCCCAACCCCAATTTTCTCCCTTCAGGTGACCATTGTCAACAGTTTTTTTGTGCTCTTTTCCAGTAATTTTCCTATGTATTTACATATATGTGTATGTGTGTGTATATATATATACACACATATACACATGTATGTATATCTCATACACAAATAACTGAAATTCTAACACAGTATCTTGGATATCTTTCCATGTAGTACATATAGATTTACCCCATTCATTTTGCTGTCTGCACTGTGTTTCATAGTATAGATGTGCCTTAATTTATTTATCCATTTCGTTTTTTTTTTTTTTTTTTTTGAGACAGAGCCTCGCTCCATTGCCCGGGCTAGAGTGCTGTGGCGTCAGCCTAGTTCACAGCAACCTCAAACTCGTGGGCTCAAGTGATCCTTCTGCCTCAGCCTCCCGAGTAGCTGGGACTACAGGCATGTGCCACCATGCCCAGCTAATTTTTTCTATATATTTTTAGTTGGCCAGTTAATTTCTTTCTACTTTTAGTAGAGACGGGGGTCTCGCTCTTGCTGTTGCTCAGGCTGGTTTCGAACTCCTGACCTTGAGCGATCCTCCCGCCTTGGCTTCCCACAGTGCTAGGATTACAGGCGTGAGCCACCGCTCCCAGCCTTATCCATTTCCTTAACAACATCTAGATGGTTTCTTTTTTGTTGTTGCTGTTTAATTATAATTGTAATAACTGTTACTATATAAAGAAGAAGTATAAGGATTTATAATAGCTTTTGTGGGGTATTGGTGGGGCAGACCTTATTCACATGGAAGGTTCGGGAAATACTTCTCTGAGGAAGTGAGTTGCAAGCTGAGCCCTGAAGGATGATTAAAAATTAAATAGGCCTTCCACAGACCCATTTGGTAAAAATTTTAAAAAAAGAAATTAAATGGGCCATGCTCGGTGGCTCATGCCTATAATCCTAGCATTTTGGGAGGCTGAAGTGGGAGGATTGCTTGAGGCCAAGAGTTCAAGCCAGCCTGAGCAAAAGCGAGACCCTGTCTCTACAAAAAATAGAAAAATTAGCCAGGCATAGTGGCATGCACCTGTAGTCCCAGCTACTCAGGAGGCTGAGGCAGGAGGATCACTTGAGCCCAGGAGTTTGAGGTTGCTGTGAGCTATGATGATGCCACTGCACTATAGCCTGGGCAACAGAGCAAGACCTTGTCTCAAAAAAAGAAAAACGAAAGAAATTAAATGGACTATAGGTGTAAGGAGAATGAGGAACATTCCAGGTAGAAGGGAGAAAAATGTATGAAGGTCTGTGCTCGGTTTAAGAAACAGAAGGCTACCACAGTTAGATTGTAGAAAGCAAGAATAGAGATCTGAGCTGAGACTAGTGAGGTAGGTAGAGACCAAATCCTCAGAGGCCACTGTAAGGGTTTTAGTGTTTAGGAGCAATGAGAAACCTTTAAAATTAAAGACGTTTTAAAATGGGGGCAGCAGTAGATGGAGCAGGCGATTTCAGGAGTCGAGGCAAGAAGTGAGGGTAGCTTGGAGTAGGCTGCTGGAGATGGAGGGTAGCAGACATGCACACCTGAGAGAGATTTAGGATCTGAAAACCACAGAGCTTGTTGACGGAATGTACATGGTGAGGTGGGGAATTGTCAAGAACTGCTCCCATGTGCCTGATGGGCACGTAGGGAACACTGCAAGAACCCAGGTTGGTCTTAAAACTAGAAGTGAGTTTTGGACATCTGAGTTTTCATTACCATGGGTCATCTAGGGTAGATGTCAGGTAGGCAATGGTGAGCCCACAGTCCTTTTTCTACAGTTGTAAAATCCACAGAAGCCTAAAAATTCTGATTTTTTTACAGACTTGACACCACAACTCATTTGACAGCAAAACCTCACCTATACTGGTGGGATTAGATAATAGTATATGTGTATGTTTCATATTACCTTTCCAAAATCAGAAAAAAAAATTGAAACATGTCTGGCCCCAAGCTTTCCAGTATAGATTGGGCACAGTGGCTAACACCTGTAATTGTAGCACTTTAAGAGGCCGAGGCGGGAGGATCACTTGAGGTCAGGAGTTTGAGACCAGCCTGAGCAACACAGCAAGACCCCGTCTGTACAAACAATAGAAAAATTAGCCAGGTGTGGTGGCATGCACCTGTAGTCCCAGCTACTCAGGAGACTGAGGCAGGAGAATCCCTTGAATCCAGGAGTTTGAGGTTTCAGTGACCTGTGATCATACCACTGTCCTCATACCTGGGCAACAAAGTGAGACCTTGTCTCTTTAACAAAAAAAAAGATTGAGAACCTGAAGTAGCAAGTACAAAAGTGTCATTGAGTAATTACCAGGCACTGTTCTAAGCTCTTCAATTTACATGAACTCATTTAATCCTCAGAACAACCCTGTGAGGTATAGGTATTATGATTATTCTTGAGTTTTTTATTTTTTATTTTATAGAGAACTCCTGGGCATAAGGGATCCTTCTGCCTCAGCCTCCCAAGTAGCTGGGACTACAGGTGCGAGCATTGGCGTGTGGTAGCCCTGTTATAGAGATGAGTCACAAAATGAGTCACAAAAAGGAGCTTGCCTAAGGTTACACAGCTAGTGAGTGGAGCTGGGATTTGATACTGGGCAGTCTGTCTGCAAAGTCCATGCCCGTAACCAGCCTCTGTGCTGGCTCTCACAGTCAGTCTAGAGGTCAGAGGAGCTGTTCGGGCTGTAGATAAAAATGTGAGTGCCATAATATCATAAAGTGAGCCATGAGAACTCCAACATTTAATGTTTGGCTAAAAGATTATGAACTGGCCCCAGAAACTGAGACAAAGCAGCCCGGAAGGTTAGGAAAACCAGAAGAGAAGTGGGGTCATGGAAGCCAATGAGAAAGAGAAATTCAAGAAGTGGGGGTGGTCAACAATGTGGGTGCTGCTGAGAGGTTGAGTCCTGGCTCTGCTGTTTCGCAACAGTTAATAACTTCTCTGAGCCTTAACTTGTTAATCTGTGAAATGGAGGTATAAACTACTGTGCACAGTGAAGGGGGTCCATATGTGAAGGTCACGTGTTTATTCACATCTTTTATTGTCACTAGCTGTTCAAAATCAAGTCCTGTCTTCCCCTCTCCACTGCACCCCTCCCACCAGGCTCTGGCGTTACGGCGTATTCTGTGCACCCCGGCACGGTCCAGTCTGAATTGGTTCGGCACTCATCTTTCATGAGATGGATGTGGCGGCTTTTCTCCTTCTTCATTAAGACTCCTCAGCAGGGAGCCCAGACCAGCCTGCACTGTGCCTTAACAGAAGGTCTTGAGAGTCTAAGTGGGAAACATTTCAGGTATGGAATTTTCTGGTTTTGGAGATGAGATTTAATTGCCCAAAGGAAATAATCAGGATTTGTCTGGTATACCATACCCTTTTTATATTTTTTATTTTTTGTTCTGTGTTTTTGAGACAAGGTCTTACTATATTACCAAGCTAGAATGCAGTGGTGTCAGCCTAGCTCACTGCATCCTCAAACTCCTGGGCTCAAACTCCTGCCTCAGCCTCCCGAGTAGCTGGCACTACAGGCCCATGGTAGAAAAGGGATCTTGCTATGTTGCTCAGGCTGGTCTCCAACTAGTGGCTTCAAACAATCCTTCCGCCTTGGCCTCCTAAATTGCTAGGATCACAGGCTTGAGCAACCATGCTTCACCCCTATTACTAGCCTTGATTCTTTTACTCACTGTGTTCCCAGCACCTAGCACCGTTTTGGCACAGAGTGTGTGTTGGATGAACGAAACTTTCCCTAACTTCTAGAGGAAGGGATCTCTCTGATCTCTGTAAGGTACTTATGGTCTGTGTCATTCATGTTGCCTGTTGTTGAGTTGCAAGAGCTCTTTATAGTCTAGATACAAGTTCCTCATGAGATGTATGATTTGCAAATATTCTTTCATTCTGTGGTCTTTCTTTCACTTTCTTTTTTTTTTTTTTTTGAGACAGAGTCTCACTCTGTTGCCCGGGCTAGAGTGAGTGCCATGGTGTCAGCCTAGCTCACAGCAACCTCAAACTCCTGGGCTGAAGCAATCCTACTGCCTCAGCCTCCCAAGTAGCTGGGACTACAGGCATGCGCCACCATGCCCAGCTAATTTTTTCTATATGTTTTTAGTTGGCCAATTAATTTCTTTCTATTTATAGTAGAGATGGGGTCTCGCTCTTGCTCAGGCTGGTTTCAAATTCCTGACCTTGAGCAATCCGCCCGCCTTGGCCTCCCAGAGTGCTAGGATTACAGGCGTGAGCCACCGCGCCCAGCCTCTTTTCACTTTCTTAATGGTCCTTTGAGGTACAAAAGTTTTTAATTTTGATGAAGTCCAATTTATCTATTTTTTCTTTTGTCACTTGTGCTTTTGGTGTCATATCTAAGAAACCATTGCCTTACCCAAAGTCATAAAGTTATTACCATTTTCAGTTAATTATAACAATACCACAGACTGGGTAATTTATAAAAGAAGTTATTTAGCTCATGGTTCTGGAGGCTGGAAAGTCCAGCCGCATGGCACTGGCATCTGGTTGGAGTCTTCTTGGTGTGTGATAATCTGGCAGAGAGCGTCACATGGCGAGAGGGCAAGTGATAACAAACCCAATCCTATGATAGAGTAATCCATTCGTGAGGGCAGAGGGATTACATTTCCAACACATGAACTTTTGAGGGACACATTCAAAACCATAGCAACTACTATATTTTCTCCTAACAGTTTTATAATTTTAGCATTACATTTAGATCTGTGATCCATTCTGAGCTAATTTTTGTATATGGTATGAGATAGGGGTCTACCTTTATTCTTTTGTGTGGGGATATCTAGTTGTCTCAGCCCCATTTGTTTAAAGACTATTTTTTCCCCATTGGATTGTCTTGGTAGCTGTATTAGTCTGCTTGGGCTGCCTAAACAGAATACCATAGACTGGGTAGCTTAAACAACCTAAATTTATTTTCTCAAAGTTCTAGAGACTGGAAGTCCAAGGTCAAGGTGCTAGCTGAGTTGGTTTCTCTCTTCCTGACTTGCAAATGGATGCCTTCTCCCTGTGTCCTCACATGGCCTTTCCTCTGTGCACACACATTGCTGGTGTCTCTTCCTCTTCTTATAAGGACACCAGTGCTTTTGGATTAGGGCCTACTGTTATGACCTCATATGACATCTCTACAAAATAAGAGAACACTTATCTGGGTGTGGTGGTACATCCCTGTAGTCCCAGCTACTTGGGAGGCTGAGGCAGGAGGATCACTTGAGCCCTGGAGTTTGAGTTGCAGTGAGCTATGATGACGCTATTGCATTCTAGCTGGGGGGACAGAGTGAGACTATGTCTCAACAAAACAAAACAAAAAAAGCTTCATTTAATACCTGCTGTGTAATAGAGGCAGAGAATATAAAAATGAGTAAGCGAATTGTCCTTGAGAAAATTTCTGGATGATGCAATTGGGATATCCCTTCTGTATTTAATGGAATTATAGTACTTGGAATTACAGCAGTGAAGAAAAGGTATATGAAACACCTTGCCATGATTTGAATGTGTATCCCCCAAAGTTCATGTGTTAGAAACTTTAACACCAATCCAGCAGTGTTGAGAGATGGGACTTTTACAAGGTGATTTGATCATGAGGGCAGCCCTCATGAATGGATTAATGCCGTTATCTTGGGACTGGGTTCATTACTGCGGGAGTGGGTTTCCCCTTAAAAGGATGAGTTGGGTCTGCTTTCCTCTCTCTTGCCCATGTGATGCCTTCCACCATGTTATGACGCAGCAGAAAGGTCCTTGCCAGATGCTAGCCTCTCCATCTTGGACTTCCCATCCTCCATGATTATGAGCCAATAAATTTCTCCAACTGGTGGCCTCCAGTGATCCTCCTGCCTCAGCCTCCCAGGTAGCTGGGGCTATAGGCATGTGCCACCGTGCCCGGCTAATTTTTTCTATTTTTAGTTGTTTGGCTAATTTCTTTCTATTTATAGTAGAGACGGGGTCTTGCTTTTGCTCAGGTTGGTCTTAAACTCCTGACCTCAAGCAATCCTCCTGCCTTGGTCTCCCAGAGTGCTAGGATTACAGGCATGAGCCACTGTGCCTGGCTGTCTTCTTGTTTTTGAAACTAGCTTTACTTGTCATATGAATTTACAAATAGTTATATCTCCAGGTAGTCCAGACATAAGAAGTATTTTATTACCACTCTAAGCATCTATCTGTGACCAGTGCAAATAGCAAGATCTCAGCGGTATGACACTGTCCAAGGCCCTGTAGAATGGACTTTCTAGACTTATTTGAAGAAGATGGATATACATAGATGTCAGGCAGGCACTGGTATGAGAGGTACATTATATACATAGAAAGGGGAATATAAAGACCAGATGATATGCATTATAAATCAAACAAAGCATTCTGATCAGAGGTGGTCTAGTGAGGAAATCTAAATGGCAATTAAATTTTCTCTGGTGTAGAGATTGGAAAATGAAGAGACAGGATAAACACTGGCCTTGTGAAGCTCCTGGAGCACATGCAATCCCTGGGTTGTTTTTCTACCATATCCCTTATGCCAGGCCGAGAAGTAGACTCCATTCTTAACACTATGCTTCAAACCTCTCTCTTTCTCTTCCAGTGACTGCCATGTGGCATGGGTCTCTGCCCAGGCTCGTAATGAGACGATAGCAAGGCGGCTGTGGGACGTCAGTTGTGACCTGCTGGGCCTCCCAGTGGATTGACAGGCAGTGGCAGTTGGGCTCAAAAGACGATAGCAGCAGACTATACAATACTTCCTGCCAAAATGATTCTCCTTCAAGGTGGCCAAAACCTTAACCACAAAGAAAACAAAAGCTTCCAGTCTTGCCTGTGGTGTCCAGTTAAAACCCAGTTAACTGCCAGATTCGTCTAAACGCCTTTCATTTGTCCAGATTTACTTTGCTCTTGTTACTGGCAGAGTTACTAGAGACGTCATCATAGGATAAGAAGACCCTAATATGACCTGCACAGCTCATATTTTCCTTCTGAAACCAACTGCTACCTAGGAGAATCTAGCTATGGCAGGGTTTACTTATGGGAATTTTGGCTAGTTTCTACCCTGTTTGTTCACAATGTAGTCCTTCCCAACCAACCAATCTTCGCTTCAAGAGGGCCACACTGCAACCTCAGCTAAACTCCATAAGTCACAGTGGCTGGCTCAAGAGCAGCAGTTGTTCCTCACCTCTTTAGCTGTCATGCACCAACATCTGGATTCTTCCAGGAAATTCTAAATTAAATCTTTTATGGCATGGCCTTAAGCCTAAGGTCATTGCTGTTAAAGACACTTTCCCATGTCTACCAGAGAAGAGCTTCCTTTTCTAATAAATTGTGAGGCTTGTGGGATGGCAGAAAGGTGGGGGAATGCAGAAATAAAAATCAAGTTCAAACAGTCATTCTCCTGCTGTTTCTGAGACCAACAAGTGGATAATATATGGAGCACTATGAGAGGATGGGCCACTTGACTTCAGTTACTGACCCCAGACCTATGGAGGCTTTATTTTTTGTGCCTTAGTTTCTCTTAGAAAAACCAGAAGAGGAAAGGAAAGGCTTTTGGGTCATTGTCATTGTATATCTTTGTGTGTCTTATTGTATGTTTATACAGTTGGGAGTATTTTCACAAAATTCAAAACAGCCATAAAGAAACAGTGGCTGGACCCTGGTGCAGGTAAATAATCAGAGCTGGAGCAAACCAGTGTCATCCAGTCTTTGATACAAGTGAGTACAGCTGCAAAGGAAAGCAGATCCTGTATATGTTGGTAACTGCCTACCAAGAAGCATGTGGGTAGCAGGAAGAAGTTAAAAAAAAAAACAGAATCCTGGGAGATAATGCATGAAATGAAGGGACTAGTTAAGGATTTAAAAAACAGCAGGCCAGGTGCGGTGGCTCATGCCTGTAATCCTAGCACTCTGGGAGGCTGAAGCGGGAGGATCACTCAAGGTCAGGAGTTCAAAACTAGCCTGAGCAAGAGCGAGACCCTGTCTCTACTAAAAATAGAAAGAAATTAATTGGCCAACTAAAAATATATAAAAAAAATTAGCCGGGCATGGTGGCACATGCCTGTAGTCCTAGCTACTCAGGAGGCTGAGGCAGTAGGATCGCTTGAGCCCAGGAGTTTGAGGTTGCTGTGAGCAAGGCTGATGCCATGGCACTCTAGCCCAGGCAACAAAGTGAGACTCTGTCTCAAAAAAAATAAAATAAACAGCAAAAGACAGTAATATATAGCTATAGAAGAATTGAGGGTAAGCATGCAAGACTTATGAGGCACTGTCTTAAACACCAATCAGTGTGGCAGAAAAAAATTCAAAGTGCAAAAATAGAACAACCCCAGAATTATCTTAAGGACTGATAGTGGTAATTAGAGTCAGTTTAATAATCTTACATTTCCTTATATTGGCAAGATTAAAATGTCTATTTGCCAACATTCTCTATTTCATTTGGAGAACTTTTATCAAAAATAATGCTGCCAAAGGAAGTCTGAGGAGTTGGTAATGTTGCCATCATTTGTTTGGAATATTTTTAGTCTAATAGTTTGTGATTTCTTGGACTGACAATTATATTTTAACTTTGGTACAGGAAAGAATTATAGGACCACAGTCTTCTCATTTTGTAATGTTTTGTTGAACTTCTTTTGACCATTAAACTATAATATTTAGAAATGGTCATTTTATGTAAAAATTGGAAAACTTTTGATAATAGTGCAGTAGAATAAATGAATTAATATTTAATTTATATTGAACTGTCAATGACAAATAAAAATTCTTTTTGATTATTTATTATGTTTTTATTTACCAGAATAAAAACTAAGAATTAAAAGGTTGATTATAGTCAAAAGAAGAAAACACTTTTCATTATTATGGTTATGCAATTATCTCTCATTCTAAAGGGTAATTTGTTGCAGAGTCTAGCTACAGTACAATCTCAATTCACAAGCCATTAGTTTGTAATTTGATAATTCACCCATTTCCCACTTATCTTTTTTTGACATTGTTCAAGATCACTTTTTCCACATTTCTTGATCACCCTATGCTATGTGTTATCTCTCCTTTTTGTACCTGCCCTTTATTTCTGTACTGTGACAAGTCCCACAGCATTGTGTTGTGGAACTTAATCACAGTACACTGCCACTAACCTCAGACTTTGTCATCTCTCTATGCTCAGCGTGAATTAAGAGCTCAACAAGTGTGTTGAATCAATAGTCAATGAACTTGATCTAATAAAAATGGGCCCAGCGGATATAAATCACGAAGCATTTTCCCCTGAATATTCATATATTCTTTAATACACATGGGTGGTTTAAGTATTGAGCTCCCAAGCAAACATTCGAGAACGGGCTCCTTGAGCAAACCATGAAATCAGTGAAAATAGGAATTTTATACCCATGGAGTGCTGGAAAGGACTTTGTAATTGTTAACATATTACACTTAACGGCAGACGAGACCTGATGAAGCCTGGTCCACCTTCCACACCGTATTGTAAATTACCCAAGGGCAGAGAGTAAATCTATTTCATTCACCAACGTTGTGCTCAGATCCCTGCACAATGCCTGCACTTCATAAACACCTGCTGTGAACAAACGCAGCAGGCAGTCGAGTGCACTAGCTGGGCCGGCCGCTAGAGGATGAGTGCTTATTTTAGGGTCATGCCGCCTGGGTTCCATTTCTGAAAGCGTGGGGTGACCTCCCCAGTAACAGGGGAGGCTTTACCGCCGAAGGCAGGCGGGCCCCTGGCCCTGTTATCCTTCCAGGGCTGAAAGCTAACGTTTAGTCAGGACGCCAAATGTGGAAGTCAGGGTGGCAAAGCGAAGTGCGATGACAGCGTAGTTGACGTCTAGGCGCAAACAGGTGCTAAACCACCGCCCACCAGTGCGACCCCTGGCGGCCGCGGCGCTGGCTGAACCACCCGCCCTGGAAAATTTGCACGACCCCCCCGAGCGGGCGCGTTCTCCGGACGAACTACAACCCCCGTCATGCACTACGGTGCCCGCCCCTCGCCGGCCGGTGGGGCCCGGGAGGGAGGCGGCCAAGCTGCCAGTCTGGTGGGGCCCCTAGGGCCCTTTCGCTGTGCGCCCTTCTCAACACCAGAAGGGATATTTCCAGGGTTCTGGAACTTCCGCTCGCCTCGGCGCAGCACTGCACCCCCAAGAGTCGCCTGGGCAGCGCAGCATGCGCGACTGTTTGTCAGGCTTTCGCGCCCGGCGTTCCCGCAGTGACAGGCTGGAGGGGGTGGGCGTTCCGGCTCGGGAGGACCTCGCCGCGGCCCCGGAAGCGCCTCATCCGGGGCGGCGGTGGCCTGGCGGTCGCCGTGATGGCTACGGGGCTGGGCGGCTGACCGCCGGGCTAGGAGCGGGCCCAGCGCCCAGAATCTCGGCGGCCGCTGCGCGAGCGCGGCCTGCGCCATGGCCGCGTCCGCCGCCTCGTCGGAGCATTTCGAGAAACTGCACGAGATCTTCCGAGGCCTCCATGAAGACCTACAAGGGGTGCCCGGGCGGCTGCTGGGGACGGCAGGGACAGGTGAGGCTGGGGGTGGGCCAAGCCATGGAGAACTCAGCCGCGACCTTCCTCCCAGACCCGGGCCCTCTTCGCTCCTTATCCTCAAGACACGCCCCCGAGGGCTGGCTGGGTCCGGGTGCCCAGGATCTCCCTCCTGTCGCTTAGGGTGAACTGGAGGCATGTTCAGGAATGGACGGCGGATGTCGTCTCCTGGATGCCTCCTTGGACATTAAAATTTTCTCTTTTTCACTGTGACAAGAAGAGCATAGGGGTTCTTAAATCTGCGGTCCTGTAATTCAGTAGAATGGGTTTCTTTTGTAGCGCTTTTATTCAAAAGCGTTATTTTCATGGGAGGTCCATAGTTTTCACCAGACTTGCAAAGGATCTGTAGCCTTGGTTAAGAAGCCAAAAGAATCATAACTTACGGGTAATGGTAAATACTGGTAAATGCTAGTTATGGGGTAAGTCTTTAAAACCAGAATTGTGGAGTTTAGATGTGGTCTTGTTTTGAATTTTCTTACTATTTAGACTATTTACTGCCTCTTAATTTCAAGATTCAGGTTGCTGCAAGGTCTGTCTGAAGGAGCTAGAGTTTTCCAGCCCTAAATATGCCATAGTTCTTGACTTCTGGACAAATAGATTTTGATGGCAAGGAGAAGACTTTGTTTTATTGTTTTTACTTAAGAGTCAGAACTAGGGCCAGGTGCGGTGGCTCATGCCTGTAATTCTAGTACTCGGGAAGGCCAAGTTGAGCCTCCCAGATCGCTTGAGCTCAGGAGTTCAAGACCAGCCTGAGCAAGAGTGAGACCCTGTCTCTACAAAAAGTAGAAAAATTAGCCAGGCGTGGTTGTGCAAGCCTGTAGTCCCAGCTACTCAGGAGGCTGAGGCAGGTGGATTGCTTGAGCCCAGGAGTTTGAGGTTGCTGTGAGCTACGATGATGCCACTGCACTCTAGCACTGTTTACAGAGCAAGACCCTTTCTCAAAAAACAAAAAAAACCCCAGAACTTGGGTGTTTGCGCTATGAATTACCCAAGGTCATGTCAATTTAATGACTCTAGAGAGAATGAAATTCATGTGTGTGTAATTTATCTTGAGAGGCTGCTGTGTGTCAGGCACTGTCCGGGTGCTGGTTAATATTGCAAAATACAGTTGAAAAAGACACACAAATCCCCATTCTAGTGGGTGGGTGATAATATGTAAATGTTAAGAGGCAATGTTAAGAGCAATACAGGAAAATAAAGCAGAGTAAAGGAATAGGGGATGCCTGGTCCAATCGTAGTGGGTTTTCAGAACTTATTAACATTAGTGTCACTAAAATTGGTATAAAACCCCACTGCTAAATTTGACTGGCTTTTAAAAGAAAAGGAACAGGCGAAGTGGCTTCAATTTTAAATAGGGTGGCTTTAAAAGGCTTCTCTAAGGAGATGGCATTTGAGCAGAGACTTGAATAAAGTGAGGGAGTAAATCATGGAGAAATCTGAGAGAAGTGTCAAGAGGAGGGGATAGCACTGCAAAGGCCCTTAAGCAGAAATGAGCTTGGTGTGTTCAAAGAAGAATGGGAAGGTCAGTGTGTTTGGAATAGAGTGAGCAAAGGAGAAAGGTAGGCAGGGCCTGATCAAGTGGGGCCTCATAGTCCATGGGGGAGGATCTGTGCCTTTTCTAATGTGATGGGATGCAGTCAAAAGCTATTGAGCAAGAGTATGTGAGATCTTATGTGGTTGAAAAGTAGACTACATTTTCAGCCTGCCTCTAAATTCATTTTTGCAGCATCTTTCTGTCATTTCTACAAGGCTAAATAATGCAAAAGAGCATTCCATTTTGAAAAACAGAAAGCTGAATTAGTTATTGCTACGGTTTGACTGTCCCCTCCAAAATTTGCGTTCAGTCTACAGCCATACTACCCTGAATGTGCTGACCTCTTTTAACCTCAGAAGCTAAGCAGGGTCAGGCCCGGTTAGTACTTGGGTGGGAGACAACCTGGGAATACTGGGTATTGTAGACTTAAAAAAAAAAATTGAAATTTAATTGCCATTGTGATGGTATTAAGAGATGGGACGTTAAGAGGTGATTAGGCCATGAGGACTCTGCCCTCGTGAATAAATTAATGCCAAGTAGGTTCGTTATTGCCATGGTGGGTTATTATAAAAGTGAGTTTGCCCGTCTCTTGTTTGCTTTCTCATCCTCTTGCCCTTCCACCTTCCTGCACTGGGTGACCCATAGGAAGCAGGAAGAACCTCACGAGACGTGAGCCCCTTAACCTTGGACTTCCCAGCTTCCAGAGAAATAAGTTTCTTTTCCTTATAAATTATCCAGTCTCAGGTATTCTGTTACAGCAAGACAAAACAGACTAAGACTTATATTCACCTTTGTTGTCTAACCTTCTCATTCCTGCCAAGAGGGCAATCAGAAAAGTGTGAATTTCTATTCAAGGACAAAATATTCTAAGTTGCTGGTAATAGACTTAGTTGTTTAATAGATAGGTATATAAAGTATACATGTATTTCCACAGTTATGATAAGAATTCAACAACTTTATCTTGTTATTCACTACCTCATTCATACTATTCAATAAATATTTGTTGAATATGTTAAATTAAGAAACACACAGGGCCTTGTCTCTATTCCTCTTTTTCTAGTTTGGAGACCACTTCATAAACTTTCATGCCCATGATGAATCAGTAGGCACTGCATAATGTACGTAATACAATCCTTGCATGTAGCTTATACTGGTGAATTTTGTTTTTCTCTTAAGTCTTCCTACCTAAGAATTTACTTCCAGAAACAGTGGTGGTTCCTATTTATTGAACCCTTACTGTGTTTGGCACTTGCTAAGTGCTTGTTATGTGTATTATCTCTTTTAACCCTTTCAAACAAACCTATGAGGTCAGTAGTCTTATAGTCCCTAATTGCAGATAAGGAAATAGGTTGAGAGGGATGCTTTTAACTCCTAAACTGTTGTCATTTACAAATAGAAGATGTAGGTTGTAGAAATGCCACTGTGAGGTGCCAAAAGCAAATTAATCGCATATTTTTGAGCTCCTGATCAAACTGAAGTTAGTTCCACAGCTCTTAACAG
>CAUYMX010056378.1:0-10446 GCA_963573855.1 Lepilemur septentrionalis | reverse complement strand
TAAAAATAGAAAGAAATTAATTGGCCAACTAAATATATATAGAAAAAATTAGCCAGGCATGGTGGCGCATGCCTGTAGTCCCTGCTACTCGGGAGGCTGAGGCAGAAGGATCGCTTGAGCCCAGGAGTTTGAGGTTGCTGTGAGCTAGGCTGACGCCACGGCACTCTAGCCCAGGCAGCAAAGTGAAACTGTCTCAAAAAAAAAAAAAATATATATATATATATATATGCACACCTGTTTGCCATCCCTTTGCTATCCAGCCCTTTCTCTTTCAGTGAACGGTCCTCTGGTCAGACTTGCACAGGGTCTTTCTCTCATCAGCCACACTCTAATATCCCCCTCCAAGTTGCACCCGCTGGAACAGCTAAACTGAAACATAGTGAAAATACCATATGCTGGTGAGGATGCAGAGAAAACAGATGTCTCATTCATTGCTGGTGGAAATATAAAACGGCACAACCACTCTGGAAAATAGTTTGGCAGTTTCTTTAAAAAACGAAATATGCACTTACCATACAACTTAACAGTTGCGCTCCTAGGCATTTATCCCAGAGAAATTAAAATTTATGTCTCTACAAAAACCTCTACATATGACTCACTTGTGATATCTTTATTTATAACAGCCAAAAACTAGAAACAATAAAAATGTTCGTCAGTAGGTGAAGGGTTAACAAACTGCTGTATCCATACTTGAAACTCAGCCATAGAAAGGAACATATTATTGATACACGCAACTTGGATGGATCTCAAAGCCGTATGCTGAGTGGGAAAAAAAAGCCAATCTCAAAAGGTCACATACTACATGATTCAATTTACATAGAATTCTTGAAATGACAAAATTGCAGATATGGAAAACAGATCAGCCGGGAGTTAGGGAAAGGGGTGGGAGGAGAGAGGGACGGCTGTGACTATAAGGAGGGAACACATCTTTGTGGCGAGGGAACAGGTCAGTGTTTCAATTGCTGTGCAAGGTACAAAAATCTACACACGTGAGGCTGTAACACAGAACAAGGCATGTACAACAACATATCAACGTCAATTTCCTGCTCAGCAGGAAACTTTTTCAAAAAATGCTTCCTTTCGTTCTATAATTATTTGAAAGTAAAAAGTTTCAAAAATCTATTAACAAAAATACAAATTTCTGGAGTGTGGAGATGTTATCGCCTTTGTACCTCGGATGTTACTTTTCGTAGTAAATTCATGAATACTGACTTAAGAGAGCACAGTAGGGACAGCTATCTGGTCCACATGTATCAACTTGGATATCATAGAAATCCTGCAGAAAGTAACACTGGAAAGTTCACATAGCAAGCGATCACGTTGTGGCAACAGGGCCGGTGGTGGTGGCTCACACCTGTAATCCCAGCACTCTGGGAGGCCCAGGCGGGAGGATCCCTTGGGGTCAGGAGTTCCAGATACTGTGGCAACAAACTCCTATAACATCCACTATTGAATCTAGTCCTCAAGTCCCAAAATGCATGGAGAATTTCTAAGGCATTCAAGCAAATAATATGAAGATAATTTTAAAGTATTATTTGATAATATAATATGAAAATAATAAAATACTATTAGGAAATAGAACTAGAGCAAAAAGAAGCAAGAATATCAACACCATAAAAAAAGGAAATGGCTTATGAAAAAGTAGTCTCTAAGAGGGTGAAGTGTTATTTCACACAATAAGCTATTTCTATGTTTATTACTTGGTTCTAATGGACGAATATCAGTAGATTGTGCACATGTATGTGGGTTTTTCTAAAAACTGATAAATGGTGTTTATCTCCACTCAACTAATAAAATAATTTCTAGTTTAAAAGATTACCAAATTTAAAAAGATATAAGCTGCACGTGGTGGCACACTCTTGTGGTGCTAGCTACTCGGAGGCTGGAAGGATTACTTGAGCCAGGAGTTCAAGTCCAAGCTGGACAATGTAGCAAGGTCCCATCTCTAAAAAATAAAATATAAAGAAAATATAGTATCTATTTTTTTTTTTTTTGAGACAGAGTCTTGCTCTGTCATCCCAGGCTAGAGTGCAGTGGGGTCATCATATCTCACTGCAGCCCTGAACTCCTGGGCTCAAGCGATCCTCCTGCTTCAGCCTCCCAAAGTGCTGGGATTACAGGCATGAGCCACCACACCTGGCCAGAAAATACAGTATCTATCTTTCCTATTGTTGTAACAACTAGGAAAACAGAAACTATTCCATTAAGAAAACAAAAGGAATGTAATACAGGAAATTTTTTTACACAGATGACAGAAGAGTCAAGAAGCCAATCAGGGAATGCTGAAGTAACCCAAAGATTAACAACACCAGGCAGGTACTACCATCTTCAAGATGGAAAGAAAAGAAGAGGCAGTGATACCAGAAGGGCTTGGATTGCGCTGCGGAAAATAGAGTCAGTGAAGAAATGTGACTAATGAGAAGGATACTGAAGGGTGGGAGTGTTGCAGAAATACCCTGGCATTTTTCCTCTACCTCCAATCTCAGGCCAGTGCCTAACATTGCATGAACCCTCAGGAAGAACATTGCCTTACACAGCTTCTGCTGCCCACCCCAAGAACCAAACACAAAAAGTGAGCATTGGTGAAGGAAAGATGTTTTATTCAAGTGCCAGGAGCCTGAGGAGATGGTGGACTATTGTCCCAAGGACCAGCTCTCCTCCGCTTGCTGAGCAATTTATAAAGGGAAGGGGCAGAGAGGATTAGCGACAGAAAGCCAGCTGTGTGCAAGTTGCCACGATTTGCTTGGTGGCTATCAACCAAGATCTGCTGGATCTTGTCATCAGCTGTCTGCAGTTGGCCTGTTCCGGATTCTTGATCAGCCCTATTAGACCTAATGTTCTCTTCTCATATACAATTTTTTAAAAATAGACTTTATTTTTTAGAGCAGTTTTTGGTTCACAGTACAACTGACTAGTTAATATAGAGAGTTCCTATATACCCCCTGCCCCACACGCCCCCAGCCTCCCACACTGTGAATATCTCACATCGGAGTGGTCTGTTTGTTACAATTGATGAACTTACATTGACACATCATTTTACAAATATTTTGACACACCATTTATTGTCCTGATATAAAATTCACAGTATATATGATTGACCTAGAATCATAATTTTAAAAAACAAATTGCAGGGACTTAGCTACGCTTGTGGCGAAATCGGGTACCTTTGACAGGGGCTGTTGCAAGGGATATGGAAATAATAGAAATAGAAAATAGAGAATAAAGAAATAAAAGGAGACACAGAGATGAAAGTATAGCTTTTAAAAGATGGGGGAGTCAGGGGGTCCTCCAGCATTCCCGTGAGCTGTGAGGCCCCAAGCTAAGTCCCACATCAGTATTTATTGGTGCAGCAATCAGCTGCCAGTGGTAACAGATTTACATAATAACAGGTAGTTCGTTTAGGTTTAAAGTCTCCCCAAAAGCTTCTAGAGATCCCTTAATTAACTCTATCTATGTGAGCAAACTGTTACAAAATCTTTTTAGGATAAATTTCTAAGTCCTAAGATAAAATTATCACTTAGCAGAAAGGCTAAACAGAAATATAGTGGCTCTATATTTCTTTATCTAGTTTTTTGTTGATTAAGACAAGTAGTCAGGAGTGAAGCAGGAACTGTCCTTTAGGCCAGTTGTCTCTAGCTGCAGGTGGGCAGCTGTCGGGCAGGCATTCTTTGATCAGTTCTCAACCTGTGACCACATGCCGAGCCTTGTCCTACAGAGGCATCAGATGCAAGCCAAGAGTTCTGAGACAGGGTCGCCATGCAAACACTCTTGATCTGTGAGATGCCCTCCTGAGGCGAGGCAGCTTTTGATCTGTGAACTAACGCATTCACATATTCCTTCAAGGCAAAGCCCTGAAAAACTCCTGAAATCTTTTATGTCTCTTATAGGCCAACAACAAATAATATAATTTCATGACTAGAAAAAAGGACAAAACAAAAATAACATTATTTATAATTTAAAAAATGCAATTCCATATGTAAATAATCAAGAAATGATACCTTAGAAGATAATAGATGTTTGTATGCACTTATAATAATAAGTGGGTATTTAAAATCAGTTAGAAGACAAGAAGCCATTATGAATAAGATGTGGAAGAAACAAACATGCAGAGGAACAGATAAAAACTAGTGTTCGGTTTTTATTAAAACAACAAAAACAAAGTAGATTTGCTTATGATAAGAGAAAGAGAAATGTTATCTATCACACCAAAATAAATAACAAACCGTAAAGGTAGAAAAAAATAAGTGCATGTGATATGCTCTAAAGTAAGCTTGGTTGTAGCATAAAAGGAGAGAATATAAGAAGGAGATGAAAGGGACAATGGAGCAAAAGAAATGTTTGAAGTAATAATGGGTGATAATTTTCCAAAATTAATGACAGTCACCAAAGCACAGATCTAGGAAGCTCAGAGAATGACAATACCAAAAAATCCCATCCATAAAAACTTCTACAAATGAACATGAACAGAAAAAACCAAACAAATTAAAAAAATTGGCTCAAAGAAAAAAATTAGTCACCCAAGAATTCTATATCCAGAATTCTATATCCAGAAAAATTAACTTTCAAAACAAAGGAGAAATTAAGGCATTTCCAGATAAACAAAGCTGAAGGAGTTTGTTGCTAGTAGACTTGTCCTACAAAAAATACTAAAGAGAGTCTGTGATGGTTAATTTAATGTGTCAGCTTGACTGGGTTAATGGAGATCCACACAGCTGGTAAAACATTATTTCTAAGTATATCCGTGAAGGTGTTTGCAAAAGAGTGAAATAACTCAGGAACAGAAAACCAAATACCACATGTTCTCACTTACAAGTGGGAGCGAAGCTGTGTGTATGCATAATTATACAGAGTAGAATAACAGATATTGGAGACTCAGAGGGGGGTGTGTGGGAGGGGGGTGAGGGATGAAAAATAACCAACTGGGTACATGTACACTATACTGGGGATGGGTACGCTAAAAGCCCAGACCTCACCATTATACAATATATTCATGTAACAAACTCTATTTGTACCCCTTAAATCTATTGAAATAAAAAAATTTTAAAGTATAGTATAATACCACAACCAAGACATTGACATACCATTACTTTCTGAGAATGGTTGAAGATGAACTTATACGGTTTGTTGTTAACAGTCCTTCAGCTCTCTGGAATGTGGACCATATTAACATGCTTTCTTGGAATCAGAATGCCAGAGCTCAAGAGTACGTTAGCAATCACCTTTTGTAAACAAGTAAAATAAGGGTTGTATATTCCCAAGAAAGTGAATGAGGAATTGAAATCAGGTCTCTATCGTTTTTCTCCCTACACAAATAGCACTTCCTACATACAAACAGCTGATCCTGCATAGTGAGAAATAAATCCACGACAGAATCCTCATGATCACAATCCAGTTGTGTAGATAAGGTATGCAGACACGAAATCATACTCAAACTGCGCTGCAGTAAATTCTAAATGCTTGATAAGTGATAGAGAAATCAATTGCTTGGGAACATGCGGTGGGAGTGGAAGCTATTTTATTTTAAATAACATCTATTTACAGTTCATGTTTTTATTATTTTTATTATTTTTTTAAGCAGCGTCTCATTCTGTCGCCCTTGGTAGAGTGCAGTGGTGTCAGCCTAGCTCACAGCAACCTCAAACTCCTGGGCTCAAACGATCCTTCTGCCTCAGCCTCCCAAGTAGCTGGGACTACAGGCATGTGCCACCATGCCCGGCTCATTTTTTCTATATATTTTTAGTTGGCTAATTAATTTCTTTCTATTTTTAGTAGAGGCAGGGTCTCACTCTTGCTCAGGCTGGTTTCGAACTCCTGACCTTGAGCGATCCGCCCGCCTCGGCCTCCCAGAGTGCTAGGATTACAGGCGTGAGCCACCGTGCCCAGCCCTCATTTCTTTTTTCAGCTGCATCGTATTTCAGTACATGGATGTAATATAAATTTTTAAAACCGGTCCCTTTTGATTGACATAGGTTATTTCTAAGTTTTTGCTATTTCAAATAAAGATGCAATTGAATGATTTTGTGCATAAGTTATTTAACATTTTCCTTAGGAGATCTTTAAAATAAATTATTAGAAGTGCAGCCTGGACAACAAAGGGAGGACCCCATTTCTACAAAAAATTTAAAAAATTAGCAGGGCATAGTGGTGCATGCCTGTAGTCCCAGCTATTCAGGAGGCTGAGGCAGGAGGATCGCTTGAGTACAGGAGTTTGAGGTTGCTGTGAGCTATGATGATGCCACTGCACTCTAGCCCAGGTGACAGAGCGAGACCCTGTCACAACAACAGCAACAATTCTTAGATGAGAATTTCTGGATCAAAGTATAAATTTTATGTATTTTTATGCATAATATTTTTGCCTATATTGCCAGTTCCTCTCCGATGTTGTACCAGTTTGCAATGCCACCAGCAGTAGATAAAAGTACCTGTCTTCTATGCCCTCTACAATACTATATTCCTCACTACCCTCTGAGCCCTCACTGGTACCGTCCAGTGACCCAGATTTCTACTAACAGTTTGTTAGTGAAACATGTAAGTCAATAAATTAGAAAAGATTGATGGATTACATGCAAAGAAACAAAAAGGAAGGGATTAATAAGCATAAATTCAGAAATAAGTGAAATACATACAAGATAATTAATAAAGAAGGTTTGGGCACCTAGAAGTGGGGTGATGCTGTTAAAAATTCCTAAAAATATGAAAAGTGGCTTTGGAACCTAGCAGTGGGTGGAGGCCAGAAGATTTTGAAGAGCATGCCAGGGAAAATTTCCTGATAAAGGTATTTAAAATTACAATTTCCCTCTAAGTTCTGCTTTGGGTCTTTTCTACATATTTTGACATCTGTGTTCTTACTGCCATTTCATTCTTAAGTATTTCATAATCTCCTTTACCCCAACAATTATTTAGTAATCATTTATGTAGTTTTCAAACATCAGGGGGTTTATCAATCTGCCCTTTTGTTATTAATCTTAATTTTATTGGATTATTGAGAATAAGGTACGGTATTTTTGAATTCATTAAGGATTATTTTATGACCAAACCTGATCTATTTTTGTACATATTTTTATGCAGAAAAGAATGTATATTTTCTACTTGTTAATTGTATGTATGATTCTATATGTATCTAATAACTCAATCGTGTTGTTCAGATCTTCTGTATCTCATCTTATTTTTAATCTGCTTGATCTATCAATTTCTGAGGGGGTATAGTAAAATCTTCTAGATTTACTTACTTCTAACTTCACTTCGTTTTGCTTTGCGGTTATATTGTAGTACAAATTTAAGCCACTTGGGGGCTTAAAACAACTGAAACTTATTTCTCACAGCTCTGGGAGCTAGAAGCCTGAAGTCAAGGTGTCAGCAGGGCCAGGCTCGAAAGGCTCAAGGGCAGAATAATTTCTTGCCTCTTTCAGCTTCTGGCGTCTGGGCATTCCTTGGCTTGTGGCAGCATAACTCCAATTTCTGCTTCTGTCTTCACATGGCCTTCTCCAATGTGTGTTCTCTGATAAGGACTGCCTGTCATTTGATTTAGGGCCCAAACTGATCCAAGATGAACTCATCTCAAGGTCCTTAATTGTATCTACAAAGACCCTTTTCCCAAACTTTCACAGGTTCTGGGTGGACTTATCTTTTGGGTAGGGCACCCTTCAACCCACTATAAGTAGTATGTTTCAGGTAAATATATACGTTATGACAATTATATCTTCTTGCTTGGTTGATTATAATATGCCCTTCACAGTCCTTTTTTTACATGTAAGTATATACAGTAACACATATAAATCTATGTAATGGGCATATACATAGATACACACATAGGTACATAAATATATACATGCCAAGGGTGATCATATGCGAGTTATTAATTAGGAGCTGCACTGTCTGTAGGGAATTTAAAGACAATAATAAAATCTACTAAGAGTTTAGTCTGCTTTTTATTATCACTATGTGCAGGCAATTATAAACAATGTCAGTGATAAAATGCTTCTGCCCCCAAAAAGTATCTTTTGTTGGTCTACATTCTAAATAATTACTGCAGGTACTATTAGGTTTTAATAATAATCTTGTAAGCTCCAAATCAACATGTTTTATTGTTTATCATCAAATAAGGATATTTTTATAGAAGTTTATTTGGGAAACTCCCTATAATATTGTCAATATACATGAACTGTTACACAATTTCATTTTTAGAGTAAGATTACAAGAGTTCGAAATCACTACTGCTCACTTCATGTAAAGTTTAGGGCTTCACCATTGTGGTGCTACGTATTCCTTCATTTAAACAGTAGAAATAGGGTTGGGCATGGCGGCTCACACCTGTAATCCCAGCACTCTGGGAGACCAAGGCGGGAGGATCATTTGAGCTCAGGAGTTTGAGACCAGCCTGAGCAAGAGTGAGACCTCATCTCTACTAAAGAAAATAGAAACAAATTAGCTGGACAACTAAAAATATATAGAAAAAATTAGCCAGGCATGGTGGCACGTGCCTGTAGTCCCAGCTACTCAGAGAGGTTGAGGAAGGATTGCTTGAGCCCAGGAGTTTGAGGTTGCTGTGAGCTAGGCTGACACCACGGCACTTTAACCCAGGTAACAGAGTAAGACTCTGTCTCAAAAATAAAATAGAGATGATGATGACAGCATAGTTATTGTAAAATTGAACAAGTAGAACCTAATTCTCTTATTGTATGTGACCACTTGGAGTTTTTGTCTGTCTAGAATTTCAAACAATGAAACAGAATGCAAGCTGCAAGGAGTGTTTTTGTTCACATAGGAAATATATTTCTTTTACTTCATGATCATTAGAAGAAACAATTTTCTTATATGAAGAGGTGCTAAAAATAATCTACTCAGCATGTCAAATATACTAGGTATGTCACAGTATCATATATATTTTATATACGTTTATACATTTATATACATTTTTTATACTTCACATTTTTATATATTTGTCATCCCTTTGTTTTCATTATTTCTATGTTAGAAGATGAATGCAGTGATTTCCTATAGAACTTCTTGTAATGATGGAAATACTCTGTATCTGTGCTGTCCAGTACAGTAAGCACCAGCCACGTATGGCTCCTAAGCACTTGAAATGTGGTTAGTGTGACTGAGGAACTCAATTTTAAATTTCACGTAACTTTGATTAATTTAAATTGAAATAGTCATATACGGCCAGTAGCTACTGTGTTGGATTATATAGCTGCTAAAATTTATCAAGCTTCTACTAAATGTACCGGGTGCTATTGTAAGTGTCATACGTCTGATAATTCATTTAATCTTCAAAAATCTCCTTAGGTGTTCTGGTTACCCACATTTTAAAGATAACTGAGGCTGAGAGTTTAATTTCTCTATGATCATACAGCTAGCTGGTGATAAGTTATGATTCAAAGGCAGGCTATCTGGCTCTGGCAGCTGTGCACTCTTGGTCTAATGTGACTCTGCTTTTACATTAGCCAGGCTTCCTTAATTACCGAAAGATAAATAATACTGTCGTTGCTGTTTAAAAGTTTCACAGATTTTTAATTTGGATCTTACAGAATCCTGTATTATTCTATTACAAAATAGGATCTGAGGCTGAGAGAGTGTAAGAGACTACCAAGGTTGATAATCAGCAGCAGGGGAAACAAGAATCTAGACGTTAAGTCTTCTTCCCTTTGTAGCCCAATGTAATTCAGCTACATCATATTAGCCTCTATAGTTTGCTCTTGGCATTACAGGAACCACTGTGTCTATCTTTAAGAAAGGAAATTATTTGGAAAATTAATTTTATATGACATTAAATTTATTTAAGCATATGTCAACAATGAAGACTTTTTTGTTCTAAATTTTCAACCCCCCTTGAAACCACAGCAGCATACTCAAGTGAGAGTTTTCCTTGGCACGTGAAACCAGTACTCTTGCCATTCTCAGGAAAAACAAACGTTACCAATTTTTGATCTTTGGACAGTTCCAATGCCAAAGAACTGTGAGAAAGATACGGAATCTGAAAATATATGACATGTGGCTACTGAGTTTAACATGTGGTTTCTGTCAGATCTTCTGTAGTGTGTAATATGCAAAGGCTCACAGAGCATCTCACCCATCAATCCACGAACATGCGTCAGTCGCAGGTGATCTGCGTCTGATTTTCACTGAACAAACCTGCGCCTTTACCATACTCCAGAAGAAGAAATAAAAGAGGGCTCAAAGTGCATTTTAAATAAACCACATTATTTGTGTTTCCAAATACGGCAAGACGGCACTACACTAACTTTTACCAAACCCAGCACCATCAGCTGCGATCCCACCGACGGCCGCCAGGGCGAGGCGCAAGCGGCAGCGCTCGGTCTTTACGTGGAGTCTTGGAAAGCGCTCAGCACCGTGACGTCCGCCCGAGACGTAGGTGTCGACCAGGAACAAAAGACGAGGCCCTCGAGGAGGCGGCCTGGGGCGAGCCCTCCCCGGGGCGCACGG